>JAWQFJ010000551.1:5000-25487 GCA_034096865.1 Theodoxus fluviatilis
ATCTCCGTGGCCGACCTGGGTATGTTCTGTCTCCTGTCGCCGTCTGTGTGTGTGTGTGTGTGTGTGTGTGTGTGTGTGTGTGTGTGTGTCTGTGTGTCTGTATGTGTGTGTGTGTGTGTGTGTGTGTCTGTGTGTGTGTGTGTGTGTGTGTGTCTGTATGTGTGTGTGTGTGTGTCTGTGTGTGTCTGTATGAGTGTGTGTGTGTGTGTGTGTGTGTATGTGTGTGTGTGTGTGTATGTGTCTGTGTGTGTATGAGTGTGTGTGTGTGTGTATGAGTGTGTGTATGAGTGTGTGTGTGTGTGTATGAGTGTGTGTGTGTGTGTATGTGTGTGTGTGTGTGTCTGTGTGTGTGTGTGTGTGTGTATGTGTGTGTGTGTGTCTGTGTCTGTGTGAGTGTGTGTGTGTGTGTGTGTGTGTGTGTGTGTGTGTGTGTGTGTGTGTGTGTCTGTGTGTGTGTGCGTCTGTGTGTGTGTGTGTGTGTGTGCGCTCGCGCGCGCGCGCGCGCGTGTGTGTGTGTGTGTGTGTGTCTGTGTGTGTGTGTGTGTGTGTGTGTGTGTGTCTGTGTGTGTGTGTGTCTGTGTGTGTGTGCGTCTGTGTGTGTGTGTGTGTGTGCGCTCGCGTGTGTGTGTGTGTGTGTGTGTGTGTACTTCTGTGTGTCTGTATGTGTGTGTGTGTGTGTGTGTACGTCTGTGTGTCTGTATGTGTGTGTGTATATGTGTCTATGTGTGCGTGCGTGCGTGCGTGCGTGTGTGTGTGTGTGTTTGTGTTTATGTGTGCGCGCGCGCGTGTGTGTTTGTGCTGTATTGCTGTTGTATTGCTGTTGTATTGCTGTTGTATTGCTGTTGCATTGCTGTTTATTGCTGTTGTATTGCTATTGTATTGCTGTGGCATTGCTGTTTATTGCTGTTGTATTGCTGTTGTATTGCTGTTGTATTGCTGTTGTATCCACCACACGCCTGATTCCTTGATGAGGTGTGGTGGCTTGAGTACCAAGGGGAGTGTCAAAACTTCCACCTCTTTTGGTAGCGTTTCGCATACTGGACGGGTCAAAGGGTAGAGGTCAGACAAATATCAGCCAACTCTCCTCGAGTATAAGGGGTATGAGAAGGATCACTCAGACAGAAAAAACCATGGGCAGACTGGGCTCATTAGCCATGGCAGGCAGCCAGTCTAGGGGAGGGACCCCCGATACACGTTCTATGGATGAAGACGGAGATGCAGGACCCCTGTGGTGCCGCCAAACCTCTGCATCACGCAATACGCATCATGATGAATTGCGCGCGGTCAACTTCACGATGTGGTGCTCGTCCTCTGGAGTTCCGCCGGGGAGGAAGAGTGCCGGGCCTACAGCCTCGAATGGGCCCACCCTCAGCTACCGGAGGTCACCTCGCCTCTACTTGTCCGACCAGGAGAAGAGGAGTGAGGGAAAATGCTACTGGTCGAGAGAAGACGTCCCTCAGAAGAGCCACGTGGCCAGACCCAACACCAGTGAGGAGCAAACTCTATGGCAACCTGGAGGAGCTGCAGAGAACAGCTGCATTTGTGCGGGCGACTGGCGCAATCATCTAGCGATCGACAAGAAGAAGAAGAAGAAGCTGTTGTATTGCTGTTGTATTGCTGTTGTATTGCTGTTATACTGCTGTTTATTGCTGTTGTATTGCTGTGTATTGCTGTGTATTGCTGTTGTATTGCTGTTATAATGCTGTTTATTGCTGTTGTATTGCTGTGTATTGCTGTTGTATTTCTGTTGCATTGCTTTTGTACTGCTGTTTATTACTGTTGTACTGCTGCTTATTGCTGTTGTGTTACTGTTTCATTGCTGCTGCCATGCTGTTTATTACTGCTGCACTGCTTTTTTATTGCTGTTTATTGCTGTTGCATTGCTGTTGCATTGCTGCTGCATTGATGTTAATGACTGCTGCACTGCTGTTTATTGCTGTTGTATTGCTGTTGATTGCTGTTGTATTGCTGTTGTATTGCTGCTGCACTGTTGTTAATTACTGCTGCACTGCTGTTTATTGCTGTTGTGTTGCTGTTTATTGCTGTTGCATTACTGTTGCATTGCTGTTTATTGCTGTTGTATTGCTGTTGTATTGCTGTTGTATTGCTGTTGTATTGCTGTTGCATTGCTGCTGCATTGCTGTTGTATTGCTGTTGTATTGCTGTTGGATTGCTGTTGATTGCTGTTATATTGCTGTTGCATTGCTGCTGCATTGTTGTTAATTACTGCTGCACTGCTGTTTATTGCTGTTGTGTTGCTGTTTATTGTTGTTGCATTACTGTTGCATTGCTGTTTATTGCTGTTGTATTGCTGTTGTATTGCTGTTGCATTGCTGCTGCACTGCTGTTTATTGCTGTTGTATTGCTGTTGTATTGCTGTTGCACTGCTGTTGCATTGCTGTTTCATTGCTGTTGCATTACTGTTGCATTGCTGTTTATTGCTGTTGTATTACTGCTGCACGCTGTCTTATTGCTGTTTCATTGCTGTTGCATTACTGTTGCATTGCTGTTTATTGCTGTTGTATTACTGCTGCACGCTGTCGTATTGCTGTTGTGCATTGCTGTGTACTGTGTTTATTGCTGTATTGCCTGCTTGTCATCTGCTTGTTGTATTGCTGTTGTATTGCTGCTGCACTGCTGTTTATTGCTTGTAATTGCTGCTGCACTGCTGTTGTATTGCTGTTGTATTGCTGTTGCACTGCTGTTGCATTGCTGTTGTATTACTGCTGCACGCTGTCGTATTGCTGTTTCATTGCTGTTGCATTGCTGCTGCACTGCTGTTTATTGCTGTTGTATTGCTGTTGCACTGCTGTTGTATTGCTGTTGTATTGCTGTTGCACTGCTGTTGTATTGCTGTTGTATTGCTGCTGCACTGCTGTTTATTGCTGTTGTATTGCTGCTGCACTGCTGTTTATTGCTGTTTATTGCTGTTGTATTGCTGTTGCACTGCTGTTGCATTGCTGTTTCATTGCTGTTGTATTGCTGTTGCACTGCTGTTGCATTGCTGTTTCATTGCTTGTAATTGCTGTTGCACTGCTGTTGCATTGCTGTTTCATTGCTGTTGCATTGCTGTTGCATTGCTGTTTCATTGCTGTTGTATTGCTGTTGCACTGCTGTTGCATTGCTGTTTCATTGCTGTTGCATTACTGTTGCATTGCTGTTTATTGCTGTTGTATTACTGCTGCACGCTGTCGTATTGCTGTTGTATTGCTGCTGCACTGCTGTTGTATTGCTGTTGTATTGCTGTTGTATTGCTGTTGCACTGCTGTTGCATTGCTGTTTCATTGCTGTTGCATTACTGTTGCATTGCTGTTTATTGCTGTTGTATTGCTGTTGTATCGCTGTTGTATTGCTGTTGCATTGCTGCTGCACTGCTGTTTATTGCTTGTAATTGCTGTTGCACTGCTGTTGCATTGCTGTTTCATTGCTGTTGCATTACTGTTGTATTGCTGTTTATTGCTGTTGTATTACTGGTGCACGCTGTCGTATTGCTGTTTATTGCTGCTGTACTGCTGTTGTATTGCTGTTGTATTGCTGTTGTATTGCTGTTGTATTGCTGTTGTATTGCTGTTGTATTGCTGTTGTATTGCTGTTGTATTGCTGTTGTATTGCTGTTGTATTGCTGTTGCATTGCTGCTGCACTGTTGTTAATTACTGCTGCACTGCTGTTTATTGCTCTTGTATTGCTGTTGTATTGCTGTTGCACTGCTGTTGTACTGCTGTTGTATTGCTGTTGCATTGCTGTTGTATTGCTGTTGCATTGCTGCTGCACTGCTGCAGGCACGCAGGCGGGGGCGGATGAATTCCTGTGCCGGATCTGCCACACGGTCTTCCCACTGCAGCGCCTGCTGAACCGCCACATCAAGTGCCACAGCGAGATCAAGCGCTACCTGTGCACCATCTGTGGCAAGGGCTTCAACGACACCTTCGACCTCAAGCGCCACACTCGCACCCACACAGGTAAGACTTGCACACACAGGTGAGATGTACACCTACACCCACACAGGTAAGACTTGCACACACAGGTGAGATGTACACCTACGCACACACAGGTAAGACTTGCACCCACAGGTGAGAGGTACACCTACACACACACACACGCGTAAGACATGCACACACATGTGAGATGTACACCTACACCCACACAGGTAAGACTTGCACACACAGGTGAGAGGTACACCTACACCCACACAGGTAAGACTTGCACACACAGGTGAGATGTACACCTACACCCACACAGGTAAGATTTGCACATACAGGTGAGATGTACACCTACACACACAGATAAGACTTGTACACACAGGTGAGATATACATCTACACCCACACAGGTAAGACATGCACACACAGGTGAAATATACATCTACACTCACACAGGTGAGAAAAGCTCGCACAGGTGAGATGTACACCTACACCCACGAATGTAAGATCTGCACACATATTTGCCATTTCTACATGGGCTAGACATGCACACGCAGGTAACACGTAGACACGTTGGGTAGACTGCATACTTCTGTGTAGACACGTCTTTGCTGTGTGTTGGGTAGACTGCCTACTTCTGTGTAGACACGTCTTTGCTGTGTGTTGGGTAGACTGCCTACTTCTGTGTAGACACGTCTTTGCTGTGTGTTGGGTAGACTGAATACTTCTGTGTAGACACGTCTTTGCTGTGTGTTGGGTAGACTGCCTACTTCTGTGTAGACACGTCTTTGCTGTGTGTTGGGTAGACTGCATACTTCTGTGTAGACACGTCTTTGCTGTGTGTTGGGTAGACTGCCTACTTCTGTGTAGACACGTCTTTGCTGTGTGTTGGGTAGACTGCCTACTTCTGTGTAGACACGTCTTTGCTGTGTGTTGGGTAGACTGCCTACTTCTGTGTAGACACGTCTTTGCTGTGTGTTGGGTAGACTGCATACTTCTGTGTAGACACGTCTTTGCTGTGTGTTGGGTAGACTGCCTACTTCTGTGAAGTCACGTCTTTGCTGCGTGTTGGGTAGACTGCCTACTTCTGTGTAGACACGTCTTTGCTGTGTGTTGGGTAGTGTGACGTGTTCGTTCTCCCATTAAATTTAATTCATTTAACTTGAATAAATTATGGCTTGTTACTCTTGTCTAGGGGTAAAATCTTTGAGAAACAATTCACGCACCTTCATTCCCTTAACCAAACGATGGATGTAATATGTCTGGAATTAAGGAAATGGCAACACAGTAGCAATTTAAATGGTTGTTTAATCAATCATTAACAATCACCCTTGGAAAAGGGGAGTCGGCGACAAGCGCCACAAATCACATCAAATGCAAAGTTAGGCAAACAGTAATTAATTATTCATGACAAATCTAGAAAGGAAAAGAAACTGCCAAGCCGGAGGTGAGAACAATGTACTTATCTTACTCGATGAAACTCGGTGACGGTCTCGTGCTGATTCAGCCTCCACGCTTAAAGCGTGCCACTGAGGCGGGGTAGGGGTGAGGGGAAAAGGGGGAAGAGGGGATGGGCGCACGGTGCATTACAGCACATGGCCTCGGGAGATTTACACACTCACGATGAAAATTGGTGGGTTGGTTTTCCTAGAGTCGAGACAGCTTGGGTAAACTTCAAGCCACTAGCACGGATTGGTTTCGCTTGGGGGACACTTCCAAAATGGAGAAGACTCGTTCCTCGTGGGTCGTTCTCTCTTCTTCCAGTCAGCACACATGGAGAACTCTAGGCAAGGCTGGCGGTGGGCTCGATACTCTGTTCGTCCTGTTGAAGTCCGGATGGTTCCTTCTCATCTCCTTCCTCTCTCCGTCTGTACAGTGGCTTTAGCCACAAAAACCTATCGCCCATTCTGGACAGGGCGCCCGTATCTTCGTGGATCTGTCCTATTAAAAAAAACAGTATAGAGGCGCGCCGAGCTATCACTGCACAGGTTTTTATACCTGCTGGGAAAACACTCTGTCTCTCTCGTCCAATCACATCACAGGCTTGTTGAACCCAATTCTGATTGATCAGTCCAACCGTGATACTGTCAGTAGATTGGTTGAAGTCATATCCCCAGTGGAGAAAACAGTTAATTCAATCTACATCAGTTTTAATTCACTTCCCCTGGTCTATCACTCCCCGGCACACTTATGGTTCACATTTCACATCAAATCACTACACCACAGGGAGTCATTTCTGACTCTACACCGGCTTTGGCAGAAAAGTCACTAAGTACTACGGCTCGGCAGATACTCGATCTCAAACAATAATAATAGACAGGGGGGGAAAAGTCATCTCGTCACAGGTAGACTGCCTACTTCTGTGTAGACACGTCTTTGCTGTGTGTTGGGTAGACTGCCTACTTCTGTGTAGTCACGTCTTTGCTGTGTGTTGGGTAGACTGCCTACTTCTGTGTAGACACGTCTTTGCTGTGTGTTGGGTAGACTGCCTACTTCTGTGTAGACACGTCTTTGCTGTGTGTTGGGTAGACTGCATACTCATTTCAAACGTTGTGGAGTCATTCTTGCGTGGTTGGTGAGCAGCCCGCCTGGCTGTGGTGTTGGGGGACAAAGGCTGCCGGCTGCTGAAAGTCACACCTGATAAAGGCAGCGCCATCCCACAGCCCGCGTCTCACCTGGACAGAGAAAGCAATTTTCAGTTCGCCGCGGAAGATTGCAATCAGCTAGAGTCCTTTTTTGATAGAGTCATCACGATAAAATTTGTACAACACCGGCTTTGAATGAAAACATAGTTGGCAGATCACCGCGGATCTTCATACTCCGCGTTCAGGACACCCACCTGGCGTGGCTGGAGTGTCTGGGGTGGCTGGGGTGGCTGGAATGGACGGGGTGACTGTGGTGACAGGGGTGGCTGAGGTGGCTGATGTGGATGGGGTATCTAAGGTGGATGGAGTGTCTGGGGTGGCTAGGGTGACTGTGGTGGCTGGGGTGACTGGGGTGGATGGGGTATCTGGGGTGGCTGTGGTGGCTGTGGTGACTGGGGTGGCTGAGGTGGATGGGGTATCTAGGGTGGATGGAGTGGCTATGGTGGCTGGGGTGACTGGGGTTGGTAGGGTGGCTGGGAAGATTAGGGTGGCTGAGGTGGCTGGCGTGACTGGGGTGGCTGAGGTGGATACAGTGCTTGGGGTGGCTGGGATGGCTGGCGTGGCTGCGGTTGTTGGGGTGGATGCGATGCATATGGTGGATGGGGTGGAAGTTGGGGGGGATGGATTGGATGGGGTGGCAGGGGTGGATGGGATGACTGGGGTGGATGGGGCGGATGGGATGGATGGGGCGGATGGGGTGGATAGGGTGGATGGGGTGGATGGGGCAGCATGGCAGCTGTTGACAAAGAGGCAAACTATTTATCTATTGGGGCCTCGTTTGGGCCCCCCCCCCCCCCCCCCCCCCCCAGCCTTACACCTCTGTAAATAGCACTCACACCGACCCCACACTTATGTCCCCCTTTCAACCCGATTCTGCTCCGTAATAAGTATTTGATGACAGGCAGATAATATTCTTAAATGAACATTTCGCACACACACATACACACACACCACTCCTCATCTTCTCACATACACAGACGCACACACACAAACACACACACATATACAATCGCACACATACACACGCTCACTCACACACACACACCCACACACACACGCATGCACACACACACGCACACAAACACGCACACACACACACACACATACAAACACACACACACACGCACGCACGCACGCACACACACCCTACCCTCTGTCTGTCTGTGAGGACACTGCCCTACCCTCTGTCTGTGAGGACACTGCCCTACCCTCTGTCTGTCTGTGAGGACACTGCTGTCTGTGAGGACACTGCCCTACTCTCTGTCTGTCTGTGAGGACACTGCCCTACCCTCTGTCTGTCTGTGAGGACACTGCCCTACTCTCTGTCTGTCTGTGAGGACACTGCCCTACCCTCTGTCTGTGAGGACACTGCCCTACCCTCTGTCTGTCTGTGAGGACACTGCCCTACCCTCTGTCTGTCTGTGAGGACACTGCCCTACCCTCTGTCTGTGAGGACACTGCCCTACCCTCTGTCTGTCTGTGAGGACACTGCCCTACCCTCTGTCTGTGAGGACACTGCCCTTCCCTCTGTCTGTCTGTGAGGACACTGCCCTACCCACTGTCTGTGAGGACACTGCCCTACCCTCTGTCTGTCTGTGAGGACACTGCCCTACCCTCTGTCTGTCTGCAGGCGTACGTCCCTACCGCTGCCAGCTGTGCGGCAAGGCCTTCACGCAGCGCTGCAGTCTGGAGTCGCACGGACGCAAGGTGCACGGGCAGGCGCTGGGCTACGCGCACAAGGAGCGCCGCAACAAGCTGTATGTGTGTGAGGACTGCGGCCACTCCACGGAGGACCCCGCACGTCACTTCCTGCATCTCAAGCACCTGCACCCCCACTCGGCCGTGCTGCTCAAGTTCTACGACAAGCGCCAGTTCAAGTTCACCGACTCCTCCTTCACCTCCCTCATGTGCAACCAGAGCGGGGAGTTATCTCCCCGGACTGACAGCTGACAAAGGATGGCGTGTGGTGGAGTGGAAGACTGACAGCTGACAATGGAGGGCGTGTGGTGGAGTGGAAGACTGACAGCTGACAATGGAGGGCGTGTGGTGGAGTGGAAGACTGACAGCTGACAATGGATGGCGTGTGGTGGAGTGGAAGACTGACAGCTGACAATGGAGGGCGTGTGGTGGAGTGGAAGACTGACAGCTGACAATGGATGGCGTGTGGTGGAGTGGAAGACTGACAGCTGACAATGGATGGCGTGTGGTGGAGTGGAAGACTGACAGCTGACAATGGAGGGCGTGTGGTGTAGGAAGGACGGGCCGAGGCCCTATACCACACTCTTCTCTCTCGTCCTCCTAGCAAAGTTGCTTCCTGACTGACACACAATGTGCTTTGTTCCTACTCGTGTGACGTCATGGCCTTCCAGACCACGCGACAACACTATGCCTTGGTCGTTCTGTTGTGACGTCCTAGCCATAAGGAACAGGTGAACAAACTGTGCCTTTTGCATGCACGTGTGACGTCATCGCTGTCCAAAGTCTGTGCATTTCTCTTCTATTGACCCAAGAGTTGTTTGATTGGACCACGGTGTCCTTGACCTATGACCTGCCTGGCCCACGTGGGTGCTCTGGCTGTCCAGGTCTCTAGTGAAAAGTGTGGCCTTGCTTTGACTTACTTCTTTATCCGTCTTCTTCATCAATGACATGTTTAGACATCAAAGTTCATCGTTTGAGTGCTAATTGGTGGACATTTTAGTCACCATAGTTCATCTAATGAGCGCTATTTACTGGACATTTTTAGACACCACAGTTCATCCAATGAGTGCTATTTACTGGACATTTTTAGACACCGCAGTTCATCCAATGAGTGCTATTTACTGGACATTTTTAGACACTACAGTTCATCGTCTGAGTGCTAATTAGTGGACATTTTTAGACACCACAGTTCGTCGTTTGAACGCTTATTAGTGGACACTTTTAGACACCACAGCTAATCGTATGAGCGCTAATTAATGGTGCCTAGAACGTGTAAAGACAGGCAGACATCGTGTTGCTGGGTTGGCATGCCGCCATTGGGAACTTTCTGGAAGCTTTACCTGTCACCCCCGTCAGCTGTTGATAGACTCAACTATGTGCCTACGTCTTGACGTCATCGTGTGCCTACGTCTTGACGTCATCGTGTGCCTACGTCTTGACGTCATCATGTGCCTACGTCTTGACGTCATCGTGTGCCTACGTCTTGACGTCATCGTGTGCCTACGTCTTGACGTCATCGTGTGCCTACGTCTTGACGTCATCGTGTGCCTACGTCTCGACGTCATCGTGTGCCTACGTCTCGACGTCATCGTGTGCCTACGTCTTGACGTCATCGTGTGCCTACGTCTTGACGTCATCGTGTGGAATCGACTTGACTGTATTGTGTGTTTTCGACTTCAATAAGATGATTATGTGCATATGAACTGACTTACTCAAGTACACATGTGGGTATACAACTTGCTTGCTCCAGTGTGTGCATATCTGTTGGATTACTCCAGTGTTTGCATATCATTTTATTCACTCCAATGTTTGCATATCATATGACTTACTCCAATGTATGCATATCATCTGACTTACTGCAATGTTTGCATATCATTTGACTTACTGCAATGTTTGTATATCATATGACTTACTCCAATGTATGCATATCATTTGGCTTGCTCCAATATGTGCATTTGGCTTACTTCAATGTTTGCATTTCATTGACTGACTCTAATGTTTGCATAACATTTGACTGACTCTAATGTTTGCATATCATTGACTGACTCTAATGTTTGCATTTCATTTGACTGACTCTAATGTTTGCATATCATTTGACTGACTCTAATGTTTGCATATCATTGACTGACTCTAATGTTTGCATTTCATTTGACTGACTCTAATGTTTGCATATCATTGACTGACTCTAATGTTTGCATATCATTGACTGACTCTACTGTTTGCATATTATTTGACTGACTCTAATGTTTGCATATCATTGACTGAATCTAATGTTTTGCATATCATATGACCAACTCTAGTGTTTGCATATCAGTTGACTGACTCTAATGTTTGCATATCATTTGACTGACTCTAATGTTTGCATATCATTGACTGACTCTAATGTTTGCATATCATTTGACTAACTCTATTGTTTGCATATCATTGACTGACTCTAATGTTTTGCATATCAGTTGACTGACTAGTGTTTGCATATCATTTGACTGACTCTAATGTTTTGCATATCAGTTGACTTACTCTAGTGTTTGCATATCATTTGACTGACTCTAATGTTTTGCATATCATTTGACTGACTCCAACGCGTGCGTGCCACGTGAAAGTCAAAGAGCGCGCGAGCCGTGGCGCGAGTTGCCGAGCAAAGCGGGCTGTGTGACGTGCCCTTGCTGCGGGGCGCCACCTGCTTCAGGTGCCAGCTCATTCTCCTCAGATCTTATCCACTACACGTATCACTTCCGTGGTTTCAAGCATGTGTCGCACGCTTGTCGCCTGTTGCCCATTTCAGCAAGCAAACCTCCACGCATTAACGACACGTCATCCCAATTTGCAACATGCGACTGCCATTTTAGAGGGTGCATAGCGTAGCCCGTTCCTCACACTGAAGGGAGCATACCGACTGTAGTCCGTTCTTCCTCCTCTCCTCGGGGAGCATAACGTAGTTCTTAAGGGTGCATAATGTGGTTGTAAGGGTGCGTATGTATTTCCTAAGGATGCATTATGTCGTTTTCAAGATGCGTGGTGTATTTTAAAAAGTGCATAATATATTTCCTAAGGGTGCATAGTGTGGTTTTAAGGGTGCATGATGTAGTTCTAACGGGTGCATAGTGTAGTTGTAACGGGTGCATAGTGTAGTTCTTACGGGTGCATAGTGTAGTTCTTACGGGTGCATAGTGTAGTTCTTAAGAGTTCCTACACAGTGTGCTCTCCTCCAGTGCCTTGGCAGTGCTGTGACACGCAGGCCCTCCACGCTGAGAGCCACAACTGCTGCTTGCGGCCGTCTGGGACGGACGGAAAACACGCCCTTCCTTCCTTTACACAGACAGAGCAGGGCAGGGCAGGGCAGGACAGGGCAGGACAGGGCAGGACAGGGCAAGGCAAGGCAGGGCAGGGCAGGGCAGGGCAAAGCAGGGCAGGGCAAGGCAGGGCAGCACAGGGCAAGGCAGCGCAGGGCAAGGCAAGGCAGGGCAGGGCAGGGCAAAGCAGGGCAGGGCAAGGCAGGGCAGCGCAGGGCAAGGCAGCGCAGGGCAAGACAAGGCACGGCAGGGCAGGGCAGGACTGCGCAGGGCAGGGCAGGGCAAGGCAGGACAGGGCAAGGCAGGGCAGGGCAGGGCAAGGCAGGGCAGGGCAGGAAGACGAGGAAACACGTGTCCAGGAGACAACAACTGCGAAATAATTTTTTCCCGGTGTGTACAATGACCCTTAGGTAAATATGTCCATCTTCATTTACCATCAGTTTCTACTCTGTCCTCCTCCCCCTTCTCTGCCTCCCCCCCCCCCCGCCCCCTCCTCTGTACCCCTCCCCCCCCCCCGCCCCCTCCTCTGTACCCCTCCACCTCCTGCTTTCCTCTTCTATTTCCTGTCGCTCTTCTCCTTCTTCTTTCTCCTGTCTTCTCTTCCTTCTTTTCTCCCCCCGTCCTTCACTGCCCCCCCCCCCCCCCCCCCGCCCCCTCCCACCCCTCTTCCCCACGCTTCCCACGTCACGACGTGAGGGACTTCCGGCCCCTGCAGACGACCATGTGGCGTTGCACGTTGGCCTCCTGCCCACGTGACATCATGGCGGATGTTATGGTGAGGCTGCCATGTTGAAAATGGTTGCATTGAAACCAGAGGTCAAAAGGCAAATGGTGGAATTAATTTTACTGCGTGGCTATTGTAGTCGCTGCAATATTAAGCGCCTATCTCCGCGCCTGTCTAGTGTCGTGGTGACGATTTACTGTCCTGCTTTCCTTCGTGCTTGGTAACTTTGCCCCTCTCTTCCCCTGTTCCTGTGACACGGACCTGCTGCGGGGTATGGCGGCAAGACGAGGTTGCTTTGCAGGCAGCTATGTCACTGACTGCAGCCCCGCTGTGTCATCGACTGCAGCCCCGCTGTGTCACTGACTGCATGCCAGCTGTCACTGACTGCAGCCCCGTTATGTCACTGACTGCAGCCCCGCTGTGACACTGACTGCAGCCCCGTTATGTCACTGACTGCAGCCCCGCTGTGACACTGACTGCAGCCCCGCTGTGACACTGACTGCAACCCCGCTGTGTCACTGACTGCAGCCTCGCTGTGTCACTGACTGCAGCCCCGCTGTGTCACTTTCTGCAGCCCCGATGTGTCACTTTCTGCAGGCCAGCTGTCACTGACTGACTGCAGCCCCGCTGTGTCATCGACTGTAGCCCCGCTGTGTCACTGACTGCATGCCATCTGTCACTGACTGCAGCCCCGTTATGTCACTGACTGCAGCCCCGCTGTGACACTGACTGCAGCCCCGTTATGTCACTGACTGCAGCCCCGCTGTGACACTGACTGCAGCCCCGCTGTGACACTGTCTGCAGCTCCGCTGTGTCACTTTCTGCTACCCCAATGTGTCACTTTCTGCAGGCCAGCTGTCACTGACTGTCTGCAGCCCCGCTGTGTCACTGACTGTCTGCAGCCCCGCTGTGTCACTTTCTGCAGCCCCCGATGTGTCACTTTCTGCAGGCCAGCTGTCACTGACTGACTGCAGCCCCGCTGTACCACTTTCTGCAGCCCCGCTGTGTCACTGTCTGCAGTCCCGCTGTGTCACTGTCTGCAGCCCCGCTGTGTCACTGACTGCAGCCCCGCTGTGTCACTGACTGCAGCCCGCTCCCGCGTCCCGCCACCAGGGCGGGAGATGGCGAGGGGCAACAACTGTGCACCGCTATTTCAGTGAGGCGGCAAGCAGCTCTGGCATTCCCCTCCCTCCCAATCCCCCCTCCCTCCCACGCCCCCCTCCCTCCCACATCCCCCTTCCTCCCACGCCCCCCTCCCTCCCACGTCCCCCTCCCTCCCACGCCCCCCTTCCTCCCACGCCCCCCTCCCTCCCACGCCCCCCTCCCTCCCACGCCCCCCTCCCACGCTCCCTCCCTCCCACGCCCCCCTCCCTCCCACGCCCCCCTCCCTGCTCTGACGTCACCAGACACCAGACATGCCGTAGTTGTACTTGCAATTGCAGTCTCCCATCTCGCGTCACCAAGCACAGCGGCTGCAGTCTACATCCGCCATGTAGTCCGCTGGTCTGTCTACATCCGCCATGTAGTCTGCTGATTTGGCTACATCCGCCATGTAGTCCGCTGGTCTGTCTACATCCGACATGTAGTCCGCTGGTCTGTCTACATCCGCCATGTAGTCCGCTGGTCTGTCTACATCCGCCATGTAGTCCGCTGGTTTCTCTACATCCGCCATGTAGTCCGCTGGTCTGTCTACATCCGCCATGTAGTCTGCTGATCTGTCTACATCCGCCGTGTAGTCCGCTGGTCTGTCTACATCCGCCATGTAGTCCGCTGGTCTGTCTACATCCGCCATGTAGTCCGCTGGTCTGTCTGCAGTCTACATCCGCCATGTAGTCCGCTGGTCTGTCTACATCCGCCATGTAGTCCGCTGGTCTGTCTACAGTCTACATCCGTCATGTAGTCCGCCGGTCTGTCTAGTCTACATCCGTCATATAGTCCGCTGGTCTGTCTACATCCGCCATGTTATCCGCTGGTCTGCTACAGCCTACATCCGCCATGTAGTCCGCTGGTCTGTCTACATCCGCCATGTAGTCCGCTGGTCTGTCTACATCCGCCATGTAGTCCGCTGATCTATCTACATCCGCCATGTAGTCCGCGGGTCTGTCTACAGTCTACATCCGCCATGTAGTCCGCCGGTCTGTCTAGTCTACATCCGTCATGTAGTCCGCTGGTCTGTCTACATCCGCCATGTAGTCCGCTGGTCTGCTACAGCCTACATCCGCCATGTAGTCCGCTGGTCTGTCTACATCCGCCATGTAGTCCGCTGATCTGTCTACATCCGCCATGTAGTCCGCTGGTCTGTCTACATTCGCCATGTAGTCCGCTGGTCTGCTACAGCCTACATCCGCCATGTAGTGCGCTGGTCTGTCTACATCCGCCATGTAGTCCGCTGATCTGTCTACATCCGCCATGTAGTCCGCTGATCTGTCTACATCCACCATGTAGTCCGCTGATCTGTCTACATCCGCCATGTAGTCCGCTGGTCTGTCTACATCCGCCATGTAGTCCGCTGATTTGTCTACAGCCTACATCCGCCATGTAGTCCGCTGATCTGTCTACATCCGCCATGTAGTCCGCTGGTCTGTCTACATCCGCCATGTAGTCCGCTGATCTGTCTACATCCGCCATGTAGTCCGCTGATCTGTCTACATCCACCATGTAGTCCGCTGATCTGTCTACATCCTCCATGTAGTCCGCTGGTCTGTCTACATCCGCCATGTAGTCCGCTGATCTGCTACAGTCTACATCCGGCATGTAGTCCGCTGATCTGCTACAGTCTGTATCCGCCATGTAGTCCGCTGATCTGTCGACAGTCTACATCCTCCATGTAGTCCGCTGGTCTGTCTACATCCGCCATGTAGTCCGCTGATCTGCTACAGTCTACATCCGCCATGTAGTCCGCTGGTCTGTCTACAGTCTGCATCCGTCATGTAGTCCGCTGGTCTTTCTACATCCACCATGTAGTCCGCTGATCTGCTACAGTCTACATCCGCCATGTAGTCCGCTGATCTCTCTACAGTCTGCATCCGTCATGTAGTCCGCTGGTCTGTCTACAGTCTACATCCACCATGTAGTCCGCTGATCTGTCTACATCCGCCATGTAGTCCGCTGATCTGCTACAGTCTACATCCGCCATGTAGTCCGCTGATCTGTCTACATCCGCCATGTAGTCCGCTGATCTGTCTACAGTCTGCATCATCCATGTAGTTCGCTGGTCTGTCTACATCCGCCATGTAGTCCGCTGATCTGTCTACATCCGCCATGTAGTCCGCTGGTCTCCTACAGTCTACATCCGCCATGTAGTCCGCTGATCTGCTACAGTCTACATCCGCCATGTAGTCCGCTGGTCTGTCTACATCCACCATGTAGTCCGATGATCTGCTACAGTCTACATCCGCCATATAGTCCGCTGATCTGTCTACAGTCTACATCCTCCATGTAGTCCGCTAGTCTGTCTAAATCCGCCATGTAGTCCGCTGATCTGCTACAGTCTACATCCGCCATGTAGTCCGCTGATCTGTCTACATCCGCCATGTAGTCCGCTGATCTGTCTACAGTCTACATCCGCGATGTAGTCCGCTGGTCTGTCTACAGTCTGCATCCGTCATGTAGTCCGCTGGTCTGTCTACATCCGCCATGTAGTCCGCTGATTTGTCTACAGTCTACATCCTCCATGCAGTCCGCTGGTCTGTCTACATCCGCCATGTTGTCCGCTGGTATGTCTACATCCGCCATGTAGTCCGCTGATCTGTCTACAGTCTACATCCGCCATGTAGTCCGCTGGTCTGTCTACATCCGCCATGTAGTCCGCTGGTCTGTCTACAGTCTACATCCGCCATGTAGTCCGCTGGTCTGTCTACATATCCGCCATGTAGTCCGCTGATCTGTTCTACAGTCTTCACATCCACCATGTAGTCCGCTGTCTGTCTAGTCTACATCCGCCTTGTAGTCCGCTGGTCTGTCTGCTAACATCCGCCATGTAGTGCCGCATGGTCTGTCTAACAGTTTACATCCGCCATGTAGTCCGCTGTTCTGTCTACATCATCGCCGCTCATTGTAGTCCGCTGATCTGTCTACATCCGCCATGTAGTTCCGCTGATCTGTCTACATCCGCCATGTAGTCCGCTGAGTCTGTCTACAGATCCGCCATGTAGTCGCATGTCTGTCTAAGTCTACATCCGCCGTGTAGTCCGGCTGATCGGTCTACTCGCCATGTAGTCCGCTGATCTCTCTACAGCCTGCATCCGTCATGTAGTCCGCTGATCTGTCTACAGTCTACATCCGCCATGTAGTTTGCTGATCTGTCTACAGTCTACATCCGCCGTGTAATCTGCTGGTCTGTCTACATCCGCCATGTAGTCCGCTGATCTCTCTACAGCCTGCATCCGTCATGTAGTCCGCTGATCTGTCTGCAGTCTACATCCGCCGTGTAATCCGCTGGTCTGTCTACATCCGCCATGTAGTCCGCTGATCTGTCTACTGTCTACATCCGCCATGCAGTCTGCTGATCTGTCTACATCCGTCATGTAGTCCGCTGATCTGTCTACATCCGCCATGTAGTCCGCTGATCTCTCTACATCCGCCATGTAGTCCGCTGATCTCTCTTCAGCCTGCATGAGGCATCCATTAGATACCCTGGCTGCTAAGAGGGGGGCGGCAAACGCCGACGTCCATGCTATCTGTCTCACGCTCTTTGAGCCCGATTTGACTGGTTGCCTGGTCACGTGACCTACTAGTGCTGCCCCATGCCACGTGACACTGCTGGTGCTGTCCCATGCCACGGGACACTGCTGGTGTTGCTACCCCGACTTTCCATCACTTTGCGACTTCGACCCATCACCTTCCTGTAGCCGTGACCTTTCACCTCCATGCTATGCTGACTAATCCAACTTGCCAAATGATCAACAAGTTAATTTCCCATCTCCATCGTGGAGAGCGAAGAATGTCTGTAACCATGGAGACGCGACGCTCCTAGCAGTCACCCTTGGTTCTGTGACTTCCTGTGTGGGACGGATGTGACGTCAGTACGAAAGTCTGGACCCTGTCCCTGTCTGCCTTTCAGGACGTGTCTTGGGGAGAAGTAAGGGCCACAAATGCTGCTCTGTCGGGGTGGTGACAATACTATTGTATGAGCTGTTTGCTAAAACCATGGACTCTGTTAGTTTTGCCCTCCGCGTGTTGAATGTTGATGTTGCTATTGTGCACATTCCGTGAATTCCACATATTGTTTGTGATATTTTAAGACATAAAAGTGTTTGAAACTGATTCATAATTGCCTTTTCTTCTCATGCGTTCTTTGCCGGGACTTCATCACAGTGAAGGTTCACGAGCACACGTGCTTTTTCCAGCACTGCCAGCACTCACTGTGACACTCCCAGCACTGCCAGCACTCACTGTGACACTCCCAGCACTGCCAGCACTCACTGTGATACTCCCAGCACTGCCAGCACTCAATGTGACACTCCCAGCACTGCCAGCACTCACTGTGACACTCCCAGCACTGCCAGCACTCACTGTGACACTCCCAGCACTGCCAACACACGCTGTGACACTTCCAGCACTGCCAGCACTCAATGTGACACTCCCAGCACTGCCAGCACTCACTGTGACACTCCCAGCACTGCCAGCACACGCTGTGACACTCCCAGCACTGCCAGCACACACTGTGACACTCCCAGCACTGCCAGCACTCACTGTGACACTCCCAGCACTGCCAACACACGCTGTGACATTCCAAGCACTGCCAGCACACACTGTGACACTCCCAGCACTGCCAGCACACGCTGTGACACTCCCAGCACTGCCAGCACACTGTGACATTCCCAGCACTGCCAGCACACTGTGACACTCCCAGTACTGCCAGCACACACTGTGACATTCCCAGCACTGCCAGCACACACTGTGACATTCCCAGCACTGCCAGCGCACACTGTGACACTCCCAGCACTGCCAGCACACACTGTGACACTCCCAGCACTGCCAGCACACACTGTGACACTCCCAGTACTGCCAGCACACACTGTGACACTCCCAGCACTGCCAGCGCACACTGTGACACTCCCAGTACTGCCAGCACACACTGTGACACTCCCAGCACTGCCAGCACACTGTGACACTCCCAGTACTGCCAGCACTCAATGTGACACTCCCAGCACTGCCAGCACACTGTGACGCTCCCAGCACTCCCTGCTCACACTTTGAAACTCCCAGCACTGCCAGCACACTGTGACACTCCCAGCACTCCCTGCTCACACTGTGACACTCCCAGCACTGCCAGCTCATGCTGTGACATTCCCAGCAATGCCAGCACACACTGTGACATTCCCAGCACCGCCAGTTCACGCAATGACGTGCATGACCTGGCCAACCTCGAGTTCTGCTATTTTGTTTGCGTTACCATGGAAACAAATGAACCCACACAGCTGACTGGAAGCCAGGCAGGACGAGTGAGAGCAAGTCTGGCAGCACGACCTCCTTGTCGCCCCGCTCTTCCCCGTCTCCCCTGGACACGTCTTCCGTCAGCCACCAGTCCTCGCATGCGTGGCGAGCTGAGAACTCCAGTGCCAACTATCCAAGTAAATCACTACTTAGGGATGCATGAGAGGGACGTAACGTCTGACTATGTGAGTAGTGTCAACTATCCAAGTAAATCACTACTTAGGGATGCATGAGAGAGACGTAACGTCTGACTATGTGAGTAGTGTCAACTATCCAAGTAAATCACTACTTAGGGATGCATGAGAGGGACGTAACGTCTGACTATGTGAGTAGTGTCAACTATCCAAGTAAATCAATAC
This sequence comes from Theodoxus fluviatilis, assembly GCA_034096865.1. NCBI lineage: Eukaryota > Metazoa > Mollusca > Gastropoda > Cycloneritida > Neritidae > Theodoxus > Theodoxus fluviatilis. The sequence goes on from JAWQFJ010000551.1 coordinate 24,075, forward strand.
TTAGAGATGCATGAGGGAAGTAACGTCTATGTGAGTAGTGTTAACTATCGAAGTAAATCACTACTTAGAGATGCATGAGAGGGAAGTAACGTCTGACTATGTGAGTAGTGTTAACTATTCAAGTAAAATCACTACTTAGAGATGCATGAAGGAGGTAACGTGTTTGTGAGTAGTGTTAACTATTCAAGTAAATCACTACTTAGAGATGCATGAGGGAAGTAACGTCTATGTGAGTAGTGTCAACTATCCAAGTAAATCACTACTTAGAGATGCATGAGAGGGACGTAACGTCGATGTGAGTAGTGTCAACTATCCAAGTAAAATCACTACTTAGAGATGCATGAGGGAAGTAACGTCTATGTGAGTAGTGTCAACTATCCAAGTAAATCAATACTTAGAGATGCATGAGGGAAGTAACGTCTATGTGAGTAGTGTTAACTATCGAAGTAAATCACTACTTAGAGATGCATGAGGGAAGTAACGTCTATGTGAGTAGTGTTAACTATCGAAGTAAAATCACTACTTGGAGATGCATGAGGAAAGTAACGTCTATGTGAGTAGTGTCAACTATTCAAGTAAAATCACTACTTAGAGATGCATGAGGGAAGTAACGTCTATATGAGTAGTGTCAACTATCCAAGTAAATCACTACTGAGAGATGCATGAGGGAAGTAACGTCTATGTGAGTAGTGTCAACTATCCAAGTAAATCACTACTTAGGGATGCATGAGAGGGACGTAACGTCTGACTATGTGAGTAGTGTCAACTATTCAAGTAAAATCACAACTTATGGATGCATGAGGGAAGTAACGTCTATGAGAGTAGTGTCAACTATTCAAGTAAAATCACTACTTAGAGATGCATGAGGGAAGTAACGTCTGATTATGTGAGTAGTGTCAACTATTCAAGTAAAATCACTACGTAGGGATGCATGAGAGGGACGTAACGTCTGACTATGTGAGTAGTGGTAACTATTCAAGTAAAATCACTACGTAGGGATGCATGAGAGGGACGTAACGTCTGACTATGTGAGTAGTGTCAACTATTCAAGTAAAATCACTACTTAGATTTGCATGAGAGGGACGTAACGTCTATGTGAGTAGTGTCAACTATCCAAGTAAAATCACTACTTAGAGATGCATGAGGGAAGTAACGTCTGACTATGTGAGTAGTGTTAACTATTCAAGTATAATCACTTCTTAGAGATGCATGAGGGAAGTAACGTCTGACTATGTGAGTAGTGTTAACTATTCAAGTATAATCACTTCTTAGAGATGCATGAAGGAAGTAACGTCTGACTATGTGAGTAGTGTTAACTATTCAAGTATAATCACTTTTTAGAGATGCATGAGGGAAGTAACGTCTGACTATGTGAGTAGTGTTAACTATTCAAGTAAAATCACTACTTAGGGA
>JAWQFJ010000551.1:25509-52635 GCA_034096865.1 Theodoxus fluviatilis
GTCTTTGCTGTGTGTTGGGTAGACTGCCTACTTCTGTGTAGACACGTCTTTGCTGTGTGTTGGGTAGACTGCCTACTTCTGTGTAGACACGTCTTTGCTGTGTGTTGGGTAGACTGCCTACTTCTGTGTAGACCCGTATTTGCTGTGTGTTGGGTAGACAGCATACTTCTGTGTAGACACGTCTTTGCTGTGTGTTGGGTAGACTGCCTACTTCTGTGTAGACACGTCTTTGCTGTGTGTTGGGTAGACTGCATACTCATTTCAAACGTTGTGGAGTCGTTCTTGCGTGGTTGGTGAGTACCCCGCCTGGCTGTGGTGTTGGGGGACAAAGGCTGCCGGCTGCTGAAAGTCACACCTGATAAAGGCAGCGCCATCCCACAGCCCGCGTCTCACCTGGACAGAGAAAGCAATTTTCAGTTCGCCGTGGAAGATTGCAATCAGCTAGAGTCCTTTTTTGACAGAGTCATCACGATAAAATTTGTACAACACTGGCTTTGAATGAAAACATAGTTGGCAGATCTCCGCGGATCTTCATACTCCGCGTTCAGGACACCCACCTGGCGTGGCTGGCGTGGCTGGCGTGGCTGGAATGGATGGGGTGACTGTGGTGACAGGGGTGGCTGAGTTGGCTGATGTGGATGGGGTATCTAGGGTGGATGGAGTGGCTATGGTGGCTGGGGTGACTGGGGTTGGTAGGGTGGCTGGGAAGATTAGGGTGGCTGAGGTGGCTGGCGTGACTGGGGTGGCTGAGGTGGATGGGGTATCTAGGGTGGATGGAGTGGCTATGGTGGCTGGGGTGACTGGGGTTGGTAGGGTGGCTGGGAAGATTAGGGTGGCCGAGGTGGCTGGCGTGACTGGGGTGGCTGAGGTGGATACAGTGCTTGGGGTGGCTGGGATGGCTGGCGTGGCTGCGGTTGTTGGGGTGGATGCGATGCATATGGTGGATGGGGTGGAAGTTGGGGGGGATGGATTGGATGGGGTGGCAGGGGTGGATGGGATGACTGGGGTGGATCGGGTGGATGGGGTGGATGGGGCAGCATGGCAGCTGTTGACAAAGAGGCAAACTATTTATCTATTGGGGCCTCGTTCCCCCCCACCCACCCAGCCTTACCCCTCTGTAAATAGCACTCACACCGACCCCACACTTCTGTCCCCCTTTCAACCCGATTCTGCTCCGTAATAAGTATTTGATGACAGGCAGATAATATTCTTATATGAACATTTCGCACACACACATACACACACACCACTCCTCATCTTCTCACATACACAGACGCACACACACAAACACACAAACACACACACATATACAATCGCACACATACACACGCTCACTCACACACACACACCCACACACACACGCATGCACACACACACGCACACAAACACGCACACACACACACATACAAACACACACACACGCACGCACGCACGCACACACACCCTACCCTCTGTCTGTCTGTGAGGACACTGCCCTACCCTCTGTCTGTGAGGACACTGCCCTACCCTCTGTCTGTCTGTGAGGACACTGCCCTACCCTCTGTCTGTCTGCAGGCGTACGTCCCTACCGCTGCCAGCTGTGCGGCAAGGCCTTCACGCAGCGCTGCAGTCTGGAGTCGCACGGACGCAAGGTGCACGGGCAGGCGCTGGGCTACGCGCACAAGGAGCGCCGCAACAAGCTGTATGTGTGTGAGGACTGCGGCCACTCCACGGAGGATCCCGCACGTCACTTCCTGCATCTCAAGCACCTGCACCCCCACTCGGCCGTGCTGCTCAAGTTCTACGACAAGCGCCAGTTCAAGTTCACCGACTCCTCCTTCACCTCCCTCATGTGCAACCAGAGCGGGGAGTTATCTCCCCTCGAAAATGGCGACCTCCTACCTGCAGGGGGGTCCCCGTCCTCTGAATGATGACGTCACTGAGAGAAAAGCACATGCATATCCCGGTCTTCAGACAATGATCTCCTCAGTCTGTGGTGGAGTGGAAGACTGACAGCTGACAATGGATGGCATGTGGTGGAGTGGAAGACTGACAGCTGACAATGGATGGCGTGTGGTGGAGTGGAAGACTGACAGCTGACAATGGAGGGCGTGTGGTGGAGGAAGGACGGGCCGAGGCCCTATACCACACTCTTCTCTCTCGTCCTCCTCGCAAAGTTGCTTCCTGACTGACCACAATGTGCTTTGTTCCTACTCGTGTGACGTCATGGCCTTCCAGACCACGAGACAACACTATGCCTTGGTCGTTCTGTTGTGACGTCCTAGCCATAAGGAACAGGTGAACAAACTGTGCCTTTTGCATGCACGTGTGACGTCATCGCTGTCCAAAGTCTGTGCATTTCTCTTCTATTGACCCAAGAGTTGTTTGATTGGACCACGGTGTCCTTGACCTATGACCTGCCTGGCCCTCGTGGGTGCTCTGGCTGTCCAGGTCTCTAGTGAAAAGTGTGGCCTTGCTTTGACTTACTTCTTTATCCGTCTTCTTCATCAATGACATGTTTAGACATCAAAGTTCATCGTTTGAGTGCTAATTGGTGGACATTTTAGTCACCATAGTTCATCTAATGAGCGCTATTTACTGGACATTTTTAGACACCACAGTTCATCCAATGAGTTCTATTTACTGGACAGTTTCAGGCACCACAGTTCAGCCAATGAGTGCTATTTACTGGACATTTTTAGACACCACAGTTCATCCAATGAGTGCTATTTACTGGACATTTTTAGACACCGCAGTTCATCCAATGAGTGCTATTTACTGTACATGTTTAGACACTACAGTTCATCGTCTGAGTGCTAATTAGTGGACATTTTTAGACACCACTGTTCGTCGTTTGAGCGCTAATTAGTGGACACTTTTAGACACCACAGCTAATCGTATGAGCGCTAATTAATGGTGCCTAAAACGTGTACAGACAGGCAGACATCGTGTTGCTGGGTTGGCATGCCGCCATTGGAAACTTTCTGGAAGCTTTACCTGTCACCCCCGTCAGCTGTTGATAGACTCAACTATGTGCCTACGTCTTGACGTCATCGTGTGCCTACGTATTGACGTCATCGTGTGCCTACGTCTTGACGTCATCGTGTGCCTACGTCTTGACGTCATCGTGTGCCTACGTCTTGACGTCATCGTGTGCCTACGTCTTGACGTCATCGTGTGCCTACGTCTTGACGTCATCGTGTGGAATCGACTTGACTGTATTGTGTGTTTTCGACTTTAATAAGATGATTATGTGCATATGAACTGACTTACTCAAGTACACATGTGGGTATACAACTTGCTTGCTCCAGTGTGTGCATATCTGTTGGATTACTCCAGTGTTTGCATATCATTTTATTCACTCCAATGTTTGCATATCATATGACTTACTCCAATGTATGCATATCATCTGACTTACTGCAATGTTTGCATATCATTTGACTTACTGCAATGTTTGTATATCATATGACTTACTCCAATGTATGCATATCATTTGGCTTGCTCCAATATGTGCATTTGGCTTACTTCAATGTTTGCATTTCATTGACTGACTCTAATGTTTGCATAACATTTGACTGACTCTAATGTTTGCATATCATTGACTGACTCTAATGTTTTGCATATCATATGACCAACTCTAGTGTTTGCATATCAGTTGACTGACTCTAATGTTTGCATATCATTTGACTGACTCTAATGTTTGCATATCATTGACTGACTCTAATGTTTGCATATCATTTGACTAACTCTAGTGTTTGCATATCATTGACTGACTCTAATGTTTTGCATATCAGTTGACTGACTAGTGTTTGCATATCATTTGACTGACTCTAATGTTTTGCATATCAGTTGACTGACTCTAGTGTTTGCATATCATTTGACTGACTCCAACGCGTGCGTGCCACGTGAAAGTCAAAGAGCGCGCGAGCCGTGGCGCGAGTTGCCGAGCAAAGCGGGCTGTGTGACGTGCCCTTGCTGCGGGGCGCCACCTGCTTCAGGTGCCAGCTCATTCTCCTCAGATCTTATCCACTACACGTATCACTTCCGTGGTTTCGAGCATGTGTCGCACGCTTGTCGCCTGTTGCCCATTTCAGCAAGCAAACCTCCACGCATTAACGACACGTCATCCCAATCTGCAACATGCGACTGCCATTTTAGAGGGTGCATAGCGTAGCCCGTTCCTCACACTAAAGGGAGCATACCGACTGTAGTCCGTTCTTCCTCCTCTCCTCGGGGAGCATAACGTAGTTCTTAAGGGTGCATAATGTGGTTGTAAGGGTGCGTATGTATTTCCTAAGGATGCATTATGTCGTTTTCAAGATGCGTGGTGTATTTTAAAGGGTGCATAATATATTTCCTAAGGGTGCATTGTGTGGTTTTAAGGGTGCATGATGTAGTTCTAACGGGTGCATAGTGTAGTTGTTACGGGTGCATAGTGTAGTTCTTACGGGTGCATAGTGTAGTTCTTACGGGTGCATAGTGTAGTTCTTACGGGTGCATAGTGTAGTTCTTAAGAGTTCCTACACAGTGTGCTCTCCTCCAGTGCCTTGGCAGTGCTGTGACACGCAGGCCTTCCACGCTGAGAGCCACAACTGCTGCTTGCGGCCGTCTGGGACAGACGGAAAACACGCCCTTCCTTCCTTTACACAGACAGAGCAGGGCAGGACAGGGCAGGACAGGGCAAGGCAGGGCAGGGCAAAACAGGGCAGGGCAAGGCAGGGCAACACAGGGCAAGGCAGCGCAGGGCAAGGCAAGGCAGGGCAGGGCAGGGCAAAGCAGGGCAGGGCAGGGCAGGGCAAGGCAGGGCTGCGCAGGGCAGGACAGGACAGGGCAAGGCAGGACAGGGCAGGGCAAGACAAGGCAGGGCAGGGCAGGGCTGCGCAGGGCAGGGCAGGGCAAGGCAGGACAGGGCAGGGCAGGACAAGGCAGGGCAGGGCTGCGCAGGGCAGAAAGACGAGGAAACACGTGTCCAGGAGACAACAACTGCGAAATAATTTTTTCCCGGTGTGTACAATGACCCTTAAGTAATTATGTCCATCTTCATTTACCATCAGTTTCTACTCTGTCCTCCTCCCCCTTCTCTGCCTCCCCCCCCCCGCCCCCTCCTCTGTACCCCTCCCCCCCCCCCCCCCCGCCCCCTCCTCTGTACCCCTCCCCCTCCTGCTTCACTCTTCTATTTCCTGTCGCTCTTCTCCTTCTTCTTTCTCCTGTCTTCTCTTCCTTCTTTTCTCCCCCCTTCCTTCACTGCCCCCCCCCCCCCCCCCCCCCCCACCGCCCCCCTCCCACCCCTCTTCCCCACGCTTCCCACGTCACGACGTGAGGGACTTCCGGCCCCTGCAGACGACCATGTGGCGTTGCACGTTGGCCTCCTGCCCACGTGACATCATGGCGGATGTTATGGTGAGGCTGCCATGTTGAAAATGGTTGCATTGAAACCAGAGGTCAAAAGGCAGATGGTGGAATTAATTTTACTGCGTGGCTATTGTAGTCGCTGCAATATTAAGCGCCTATCTCCGCGCCTGTCTAGTGTCGTGGTGACGATTTACTGTCCTGCTTTCCTTCGTGCTTGGTAACTTTGCCCCTCTCTTCCCCTGTTCCTGTGACACGGACCTGCTGCGGGGTATGGCGGCAAGACGAGTTAGCTTTGCAGGCAGCTATGTCACTGACTGCAGCCCCGCTCTGTCATCGACTGCAGCCCCGCTGTGTCACTGACTGCATGCCAGCTGTCACTGACTGTCAGCCCCGTTATGTCACTGACTGCAGCCCCGCTGTGACACTGACTGCAGCCCCCGTTATGTCACTGACTGCAGCCCCGCTGTGACACTGACTGCAGCCCCGCTGTGACACTGACTGCAACCCCGCTGTGTCACTGACTGCAGCCTCGCTGTGTCACTGACTGCAGCCCCGCTGTGTCACTTTCTGCAGCCTCGATGTGTCACTTTCTGCAGGCCAGCTGTCACTGACTGACTGCAGCCCCGCTGTGTCATCGACTGCAGCCCCGCTGTGTCACTGACTGCATGCCATCTGTCACTGACTGCAGCCCCGTTATGTCACTGACTGCAGCCCCGCTGTGACACTGACTGCAGCCCCGTTATGTCACTGACTGCATCCCCGCTGTGACACTGACTGCAGCCCCGCTGTGACACTGTCTGCAGCCCCGCTGTGTCACTGACTGCAGCCCCGCTGTGTCACTTTCTGCAGCCCCGCTGTGTCACTTTCTGCAGGCCAGCTGTCACTGACTGACTGCAGCCCCGCTGTGTCACTTTCTGCAGCCCCGCTGTGTCACTGTCTGCAGTCCCGCTGTGTCACTGTCTGCAGCCCCGCTGTGTCACTGACTGCAGCCCCGCTGTGTCACTGACTGCAGCCCGCTCCCGCGTCCCGCCACCAGGGGCGGATGTGGACCCCGCGCCTCCGTCCCCAGGGCGGGAGATGGCGAGGGGCAACAACTGTGCACCGCTATTTCAGTGAGGCGGCAAGCAGCTCTGGCATTCCCCTCCCTCCCACTCCCCCCTCCCTCCCACGCCCCCCTCCCTCCCACGCCCCCCTTCCTCCCACGCCCCCCTCCCTCCCACGTCCCCCTCCCTCCCACGCCCCCCTTCCTCCCACGCCCCCCTCCCTCCCACGCCCCCCTTCCTCCCACGCCCCCCCTCCCACGCTCCCTCCCTCCCACGCCCCCCCCCTCCCACGCCCCCTCCCGGCTCTGACGTCACCAGACACCAGACATGCCGTAGTTGTACTTGCAATTGCAGTCTCCCATCTCGCGTCACCAAGCACAGCGGCAACAGTCTACATCCGCCATGTAGTCCACTGGTCTGTCTACATCCGCCATGTAGTCTGCTGATTTGGCTACATCCGCCATGTAGTCCGCTGGTCTGTCTACATCCGACATGTAGTCCGCTGGTCTGTCTACATCCGCCATGTAGTCCGCTGGTCTGTCTACATCCGCCATGTAGTCCGCTGGTTTCTCTACATCCGCCATGTAGTCCGCTGGTCTGTCTACAGACTACATCCGCCATGTAGTCTGCTGATCTGTCTACATCCGCCGTGTAGTCCGCTGGTCTGTCTACATCCGCCATGTAGTCCGCTGGTCTGTCTACATCCGCCATGTAGTCCGCTGGTCTGTCTACAGTCTACATCAGCCATGTAGTCCGCTCGTCTGTCTTCATCCGCCATGTAGTCCGCTGGTCGGTCTACATCCGTCATGTAGTCCGCCGGTCTGTCTAGTCTACATCCGTCATATAGTCCGCTGGTCTGTCTACATCCGCCATGTTATCCGCTGGTCTGCTACAGCCTACATCCGCCATGTAGTCCGCTGGTCTGTCTACATCCGCCATGTAGTCCGCTGGTCTGTCTACATCCGCCATGTAGTCCGCTGATCTATCTACATCCGCCATGTAGTCCGCGGGTCTGTCTACAGTCTACATCCGCCATGTAGTCCGCCGGTCTGTCTAGTCTACATCCGTCATGTAGTCCGCTGGTCTGTCTACATCCGCCATGTAGTCCGCTGGTCTGCTACAGCCTACATCCGCCATGTAGTCCGCTGGTCTGGTCTACATCCGCCATGTAGTCCGCTGATCTGTCTACATCCGCCATGTAGTCCGCTGGTCTGTCTACATTCGCCATGTAGTCCGGCTGGTCTGCTACAGCCTACATCCGCCATGTAGTGCGCTGGTCTGTCTACATCCGCCATGTAGTCCGCTGATCTGTCTACATCCGCCATGTAGTCCGCTGATCTGTCTACATCCACCATGTAGTCCGCTGATCTGTCTACATCCGCCATGTAGTCCGCTGGTCTGTCTACATCCGCCATGTAGTCCGCTGATTTGTCTACAGCCTACATCCGCCATGTAGTCCGCTGATCTGTCTACATCCGCCATGTAGTCCGCTGGTCTGTCTACATCCGCCATGTAGTCCGCTGATCTGTACTACATCCGCCATGTAGTCCGCTGATCTGTCTACACCATCCCCATGTAGTCCGCTGATCTGTCTACATCCTCCATGTAGTCCGCTGGTCTGTCTACATCCGCCATGTAGTCCGCTGATCTGCTACAGTCTACATCCGGCATGTAGTCCGCTGATCTGCTACAGTCTTTATTCCGCCATGTAGTCCGCTGATCTGTCGACAGTCTACATCCTCCATGTAGTCCGCTGGTCTGTCTACATCCGCCATGTAGTCCGCTGATCTGCTACAGTCTACATCCGCCATGTAGTCCGCTGGTCTGTCTACAGTCTGCATCCGTCATGTAGTCCGCTGGTCTTTCTACATCCACCATGTAGTCCGCTGATCTGCTACAGTCTACATCCGCCATGTAGTCCGCTGATCTCTCTACAGTCTGCATCCGTCATGTAGTCCGCTGGTCTGTCTACAGTCTACATCCGCCATGTAGTCCGCTGATCTGTCTACATCCGCCATGTAGTCCGCTGATCTGCTACAGTCTACATCCGCCATGTAGTCCGATGATCTGTCTACATCCGCCATGTAGTCCGCTGATCTGTCTACAGTCTGCATCATCCATGTAGTTCGCTGGTCTGTCTACATCCGCCATGTAGTCCGCTGATCTGTCTACATCCGCCATGTAGTCCGCGTGGTCTCCTACAGTCTACATCCGCCATGTAGTCCGCTGATCTGCCACCGTCTACACATCCGCCATGTAGTCCGCTGGTCTGTCTACATCCACCATGGTAGTCCGATGATCTGCTACAGTCTACATCCGCCATATAGTCCGCTGATCTGTCTACAGTCTACATCCTCCATGTAGTCCGCTAGTCTGTCTAAATCCGCCATGTAGTCCGCTGATCTGCTACAGATCTACATCCGCCATGTAGTCCGCTGATCTGTCTACATCCGCCATGTAGTCCGCTGATCTGTCTACAGTCTACATCCGCGATGTAGTCCGCTGGTCTGTCTACAGTCTGCATCCGTCATGTAGTCCGCTGGTCTGTCTACATCCGCCATGTAGTCCGCTGATTTGTCTACAGTCTACATCCTCCATGCAGTCCGCTGGTCTGTCTACATCCGCCATGTTGTCCGCTGGTATGTCTACATCCGCCATGTAGTCCGCTGATCTGTCTACAGTCTACATCCGCCATGTAGTCCGCTGGTCTGTCTACATCCGCCATGTAGTCCGCTGGTCTGTCTACAGTCTACATCCGCCATGTAGTCCGCTGGTCTGTCTACAGTCTACATCCGCCATGTAGTCCGCTGATCTGCTACAGTCTACATCCGCCATGTAGTGCGCTGGTTTGTCTACATCCGCCATGTAGTCCGCTGGTCTGTCTACATCCGTCATGTAGTCCGCTGGTCTGTCTACAGTCTACATCCGTCATGTAGTCCGCTGGTCTGTCTACATCCGCCATGTAGTGCGCTGGTCTGTCTACATCCGCCATGTAGTCCGCTGGTCTGTCTCTAGTCTACATCCGCCATGTAGACCGCTAGTCTGTCTACATCCGCCATGTAGTCCGCTGGTCTGTCTACATCCGCCATGTAGTCCGCTGATCTGTCTACATCCGCCATGTAGTCCGCTGATCTGTCTACAGTCTACATCCTCCTTGTAGTCCGCCGGTCTGTCTAGTCTACATCCGCCATGTAGTGCGCTGGTCTGTCTACAGTCTACATCCGCCATGTAGTCCGCTGGTCTGTCTACAGTTTACATCCGCCATGTAGTCCGCTGATCTGTCTACATCCGCCATGTAGTCCGCTGATCTGTCTACATCCGCCATGTAGTCCGCTGATCTGTCTACATCCGCCATGTAGTCCGCTGGTCTGTCTACAGTCTACATCCGCCGTGTAGTCTGCTGATCTGTCTACATCCGCCATGTAGTCCGCTGATCTCTCTACAGCCTGCATCCGTCATGTAGTCCGCTGATCTGTCTACAGTCTACATCCGCCATGTAGTTTGCTGATCTGTCTACAGTCTACATCCGCCGTGTAATCTGCTGGTCTGTCTACATCCGCCATGTAGTCCGCTGATCTCTCTACAGCCTGCATCCGTCATGTAGTCCGCTGATCTGTCTGCAGTCTACATCCGCCGTGTAATCCGCTGGTCTGTCTACATCCGCCATGTAGTCCGCTGATCTGTCTACTGTCTACATCCGCCATGCAGTCTGCTGATCTGTCTACATCCGTCATGTAGTCCGCTGATCTGTCTACATCCGCCATGTAGTCCGCTGATCTCTCTACATCCGCCATGTAGTCCGCTGATCTCACTTCAGCCTGCATGAGACATCCATTAGATACCCTGGCTGCTAAGGGGGGGGGGGGGGGGGGGGGGGGGCGGCAAACGCCGACGTCCATGCTATCTGTCTCACGCTCTTTGAGCCCGATTTGACTGGTTGCCTGGTCACGTGACCTACTAGTGCTGCCCCATGCCTCGTGACACTGCTGGTGCTGTCCCATGCCACGGGACACTGCTGGTGTTGCTACCCCGACTTTCCATCACTTTGCGACTTCGACCCATCACCTTCCTGTAGCCGTGACCTTTCACCTCCATGCTATGCTGACTAATCCAACTTGCCAAATGATCAACAAGTTAATTTCCCATCTCCATCGTGGAGAGCGAAGAATGTCTGTAACCATGGAGACGCGACGCTCCTAGCAGTCACCCTTGGTTCTGTGACTTCCTGTGTGGGACGGATGTGACGTCAGTACGAAAGTCTGGACCCTGTCCCTGTCTGCCTTTCAGGACGTGTCTTGGGGAGAAGTAAGGGCCACAAATGCTGCTCTGTCGGGGTGGTGACAATACTATTGTATGAGCTGTTTGCTAAAACCATGGACTCTGTTAGTTTTGCCCTCCGCGTGTTGAATGTTGATGTTGCTATTGTGCACATTCCGTGAATTCCACATATTGTTTGTGATATTTTAAGACATAAAAGTGTTTGAAACTGATTCATAATTGCCTTTTCTTCTCATGCGTTCTTTGCCGGGACTTCATCACAGTGAAGGTTCACGAGCACACGTGCTTTTTCCAGCACTGCCAGCACTCACTGTGACACTCCCAGCACTGCCAGCACTCACTGTGACACTCCCAGCACTGCCAGCACTCACTGTGATACTCCCAGCACTGCCAGCACTCAATGTGACACTCCCAGCACTGCCAGCACTCACTGTGACACTCCCAGCACTGCCAGCACTCACTGTGACACTCCCAGCACTGCCAACACACGCTGTGACACTTCCAGCACTGCCAGCACTCACTGTGACACTCCCAGCACTGCCAGCACTCACTGTGACACTCCCAGCACTGCCAGCACACGCTGTGACACTCCCAGCACTGCCAGCACACACTGTGACACTCCCAGCACTGCCAGCACTCACTGTGACACTCCCAGCACTGCCAACACACGCTGTGACATTCCAAGCACTGCCAGCACACACTGTGACACTTCCAGCACTGCCAGCACACGCTGGGACACTCCCAGCACTGCCAGCACACTGTGACATTCCCAGCACTGCCAGCACACTGTGACCCTCCCAGTACTGCCAGCACACACTGTGACATTCCCAGCACTGCCAGCACACACTGTGACATTCCCAGCACTGCCAGCGCACACTGTGACACTCCCAGCACTGCCAGCACACACTGTGACACTCCCAGCACTGCCAGCACACACTTTGACACTCCCAGTACTGCCAGCACACACTGTGACACTCCCAGCACTGCCAGCGCACACTGTGACACTCCCAGTACTGCCAGCACACACTGTGACACTCCCAGCACTGCCAGCACACTGTGACACTCCCAGTACTGCCAGCACTCAATGTGACACTCCCAGCACTGCCAGCACACTGTGACGCTCCCAGCACTCCCTGCTCACACTTTGAAACTCCCAGCACTGCCAGCACACTGTGACACTCCCAGCACTCCCTGCTCACACTGTGACACTCCCAGCACTGCCAGCTCATGCTGTGACATTCCCAGCAATGCCAGCACACACTGTGACATTCCCAGCACCGCCAGTTCACGCAATGACGTGCATGACCTGGCCAACCTCGAGTTCTGCTATTTTGTTTGCGTTACCATGGAAACAAATGAACCCACACAGCTGACTGGAAGCCAGGCAGGACGAGTGAGAGCAAGTCTGGCAGCACGACCTCCTTGTCGCCCCGCTCTTCCCCGTCTCCCCTGGACACGTCTTCCGTCAGCCACCAGTCCTCGCATGCGTGGCGAGCTGAGAACTCCAGTGCCAACTATCCAAGTAAATCACTACTTAGGGATGCATGAGAGGGACGTAACGTCTGACTATGTGAGTAGTGTCAACTATCCAAGTAAATCACTACTTAGGGATGCATGAGAGAGACGTAACGTCTGACTATGTGAGTAGTGTCAACTATCCAAGTAAATCACTACTTAGGGATGCATGAGAGGGACGTAACGTCTGACTATGTGAGTAGTGTCAACTATCCAAGTAAATCAATACTTAGAGATGCATGAGGGAAGTAACGTCTATGTGAGTAGTGTTAACTATCGAAGTAAATCACTACTTAGAGATGCATGAGAGGGAAGTAACGTCTGACTATGTGAGTAGTGTTAACTATTCAAGTAAAATCACTACTTAGAGATGCATGAAGGAGGTAACGTGTTTGTGAGTAGTGTTAACTATTCAAGTAAATCACTACTTAGAGATGCATGAGGGAAGTAACGTCTATGTGAGTAGTGTCAACTATCCAAGTAAATCACTACTTAGAGATGCATGAGAGGGACGTAACGTCGATGTGAGTAGTGTCAACTATCCAAGTAAAATCACTACTTAGAGATGCATGAGGGAAGTAACGTCTATGTGAGTAGTGTCAACTATCCAAGTAAATCAATACTTAGAGATGCATGAGGGAAGTAACGTCTATGTGAGTAGTGTTAACTATCGAAGTAAATCACTACTTAGAGATGCATGAGGGAAGTAACGTCTATGTGAGTAGTGTTAACTATCGAAGTAAAATCACTACTTGGAGATGCATGAGGAAAGTAACGTCTATGTGAGTAGTGTCAACTATTCAAGTAAAATCACTACTTAGAGATGCATGAGGGAAGTAACGTCTATATGAGTAGTGTCAACTATCCAAGTAAATCACTACTGAGAGATGCATGAGGGAAGTAACGTCTATGTGAGTAGTGTCAACTATCCAAGTAAATCACTACTTAGGGATGCATGAGAGGGACGTAACGTCTGACTATGTGAGTAGTGTCAACTATTCAAGTAAAATCACAACTTATGGATGCATGAGGGAAGTAACGTCTATGAGAGTAGTGTCAACTATTCAAGTAAAATCACTACTTAGAGATGCATGAGGGAAGTAACGTCTGATTATGTGAGTAGTGTCAACTATTCAAGTAAAATCACTACGTAGGGATGCATGAGAGGGACGTAACGTCTGACTATGTGAGTAGTGGTAACTATTCAAGTAAAATCACTACGTAGGGATGCATGAGAGGGACGTAACGTCTGACTATGTGAGTAGTGTCAACTATTCAAGTAAAATCACTACTTAGATTTGCATGAGAGGGACGTAACGTCTATGTGAGTAGTGTCAACTATCCAAGTAAAATCACTACTTAGAGATGCATGAGGGAAGTAACGTCTGACTATGTGAGTAGTGTTAACTATTCAAGTATAATCACTTCTTAGAGATGCATGAGGGAAGTAACGTCTGACTATGTGAGTAGTGTTAACTATTCAAGTATAATCACTTCTTAGAGATGCATGAAGGAAGTAACGTCTGACTATGTGAGTAGTGTTAACTATTCAAGTATAATCACTTTTTAGAGATGCATGAGGGAAGTAACGTCTGACTATGTGAGTAGTGTTAACTATTCAAGTAAAATCACTACTTAGGGATGCATGAGAGGGAAGTAACGTCTGACTATGTGAGTAGTGTTAACTATTCAAGTATAATCAATTTTAGAGATGCATAAGGGAAGTAACGTCTGACTATGTGAGTAGTGTTAACTATTCAAGTAAAATCACTTCTTAGAGATGCATGAGGGAAGTAACGTCTATGTGAGTAGTCTCAACTATTCAAGTAAAATCACGACTTAGAGATGCATGAGGGAAGTAACGTCTATGTGAGTAGTCTCAACTATTCAAGTAAAATCACTACTTGGAGATGCATGAGGAAAGTAACGTCTATGTGAGTAGTGTTAACTATTCAAGTAAAATCACTACTTAGAGATGCATGAGGGAAGTAACGTCTATGTGAGTAGTGTCAACTATCCAAGTAAAATCACTACTTAGAGATGCATGAGGGAAGTAACGTCTATGTGAGTAGTGTCAACTATCCAAGTAAATCACTACTTAGAGATGCATGAGGGAAGTAACGTCTATGTGAGTAGTGTTAACTATTCAAGTAAAATCACGACTTAGAGATGCATGAGGGAAGTAACGTCTTTGTGAGTAGTCTCAACTATCCAAGTAAATCACTACTTAGAGATGCATGAGGGAAGTAACGTCTATGTGAGTAGTGTCAACTATTCAAGTAAAATCACTACTGAGAGATGCATGAGGGAAGTAACGTCTATGTGAGTAGTGTCAACTATTCAAGTAAAATCACTACTTAGAGATGCATGAGGGAAGTAACGTCTTTGTGAGTAGTGTTAACTATCGAAGTAAAATCACTACTTAGAGATGCATGAGGGAAGAAAGGTCTATGTGTGTAGTGTCAACTATTCAAGTAAAATCACTACTTAGAGATGCATGAGGGAAGTAACGTCTTTGTGAGTAGTGTCAACTATCCAAGTAAATCACTACTTAGAGATGCATGAAGGAGGTAACGTCTTTGTGTGTAGTGTTAACTATTCAAGTAAAATCACTACTTAGAGATGCATGAAGGAGGTAACGTCTTTGTGAGTAGTGTCAACTATTCAAGTAAAATCACTACTTAGAGATGCATGAAGGAGGTAACGTCTTTGTGTGTAGTGTTAACTATTCAAGTAAATCACTACTTAGAGATGCATGAGGGAAGTAACGTCTTTGTGAGTAGTGTTAACTATTCAAGGAAAATCACTACTTAGGGATGCATGAGTCGAAAGTGGTGGTTCCTTCACTAGTAAAGATGGCGTAAAATAACCCAATTCCTACTACACCCATGACCCATGCGTACAGCCATAGTTACAGCGAGTGTAGCCGTCCTTGTTGTCTTCGGTTTGCGCAGAAAAAGCTTTTGTATATACTAGAAACCCAACCGAAGTAATTGTAAGCAATGAACAGCAATAATTTTTTAACACAGTATAGTTTATGCATCAATAGTTCCCACATTTTTTTCATGGATAAGTGGGTCGATGAACCTAAACGCCGAAGTATCTGTAGACATTGTGTACAAAGCTAGAAATATCTGATTCCATGAAAATGATACACCTGATCTGCATTTTTGTCATTAAAACATTCTCTCATTAAATTGCTTTATTTTTGTAAATGAGGAAATGGCTGTGGACGTAGGCCGGGACCTCACGAGTTTGGTGGGAAAAGTGCGAGATGAGGCTGAGCGAGAACTTTACGTCAACAAAAGATGACAGCGTTCATGTTCATGTTTGATCCACAACAGCTATGAAGGAGACGGGACATACTATTCAGAAAATGAACGAATTCACTTCATTCGTTCGATGATGATAAAATTAACAAGTTGTGAGATTTCATCACCATGAACTATTGGAAATTGCAGATGAGATGCACGAGGACGTGCACGCGCACGAAGCTGTCATCAGTCACAAGCAGACGACAAGCAGTTACAAGCAGACGACAAGCAGTTACAAGCAGACGACAAGCAATTACAAGCAGACGACAAGCAGACACAAAGCAGACGACAAGCAGTCACAAGCAGACGACAAGCAGTTACAAGCAGACGACAAGCAGTTACAAGCAGACGACAAGCAATTACAAGCAGACGACAAGCAGTCACAAAGCAGACGACAAGCAGTCACAAAGCAGACGACAAGCAGTCACAAAGCAGACGACAAGCAGTCACAAAGCAGGCGACAAGCAGTCACAAAGCAGACGACAAGCAATTACAAGCAGACAAGCAGTCACAAGCAGACGACAAGCAGTCACAAGCAGACGACAAGCAGTCACAAGCAGACGACAAGCAGTTACAAGCAGACGACAAGCAGTCACAAGCAGACGACAAGCAGTTACAAGCAGACGACAAGCAGTCACAAGCAGACGACAAGCAGTTACAAGCAGACGACAAGCAGTCACAAGCAGACGACAAGCAGTCACAAAGCAGACGACAAGCAGTTACAAGCAGACGACAAGCAGTCACAAGCAGACGACAAGCAGTTACAAGCAGACGACAAGCAGTCACAAGCAGACGACAAGCAGTCACAAAACAGACGACAAGCAGTCACAAGCAGACGACAAGCAATTACAAGCAGACGACAAGCAGTCACAAGCAGACGACAAGCAGTTACAAGCAGACGACAAGCAGTCACAAGCAGACGACAAGCAGTCACAAAGCAGACGACAAGCAGTCACAAGCAGACGACAAGCAGTTACAAGCAGACGACAAGCAGTCACAAAGCAGACGACAAGCAGTCACAAGCAGACGACAAGCAGTCACAAGCAGACGACAAGCAGTCACAAGCAGACGACAAGCAGTCACAAAGCAGACGACAAGCAGTCACAAGCAGACGACAAGCAGTCACAAGCAGACGACAAGCAGTCACAAAGCAGACGACAAGCAATTACAAGCAGACGACAAGCAGTCACAAAGCAGACGACAAGCAGTCACAAAGCAGACGACAAGCAGTTACAAGCAGAAGACAAGCAGTCACAAAGCAGACGACAAGAAGTCAAAAAGCAGACGACAAGCAATTACAAGCAGACGACAAGCAATTACAAGCAGACGACAAGCAGTTACAAGCAGACGACAAGCAATTACAAGCAGACGACAAGCAGTCACAAGCAGACGACAAGCAGTCACAAAGCAGACGACAAGCAGTCACAAGCAGACGACAAGCAGTCACAAGCAGACGACAAGCAGTCACAAAGCAGACGACAAGCAGTCACAAGCAGACGACAAGCAGTCACATGCAGACGACAAGCAGTCACAAAGCAGACGACAAGCAGTCACAAAGCAGACGACAAGCAGTCACAAAGCAGACGACAAGCAGTCACAAGCAGACGACAAGC
Organism: Theodoxus fluviatilis; assembly: GCA_034096865.1. Lineage (NCBI taxonomy): Eukaryota > Metazoa > Mollusca > Gastropoda > Cycloneritida > Neritidae > Theodoxus > Theodoxus fluviatilis. The sequence continues at coordinate 42,604 of JAWQFJ010000551.1, forward strand.
AGTCACAAGCAGACGACAAGCAATTACAAGCAGACGACAAGCAGTCACAAAGCAGACGACAAGCAGTCACAAGCAGACGACAAGCAGTCACAAAGCAGACGACAAGCAGTCACAAGCAGACGACAAGCAGTCACAAGCAGACGACAAGCAATTACAAGCAGACGACAAGCAGTCACAAGCAGACGACAAGCAATTACAAGCAGACGACAAGCAGTCACAAGCAGACGACAAGCAGTCACAAGCAGACGACAAGCAATTACAAGCAGACGACAAGCAATTACAAGCAGACGACAAGCAGTCACAAAGCAGACGACAAGCAATTACAAGCAGACGACAAGCAATTACAAGCAGACGACAAGCAGTCACAAGCAGACGACAAGCAGTCACAAGCAGACGACAAGCAATTACAAGCAGACGACAAGCAGTCACAAAGCAGACGACAAGCAGTCACAAAGCAGACGACAAGCAGTCACAAAGCAGACGACAAGCAATTACAAGCAGGCGACAAGCAATTACAAGCAGACGACAAGCAGTCACAAGCAGACGACAAGCAGTCACAAGCAGACGACAAGCAATTACAAGCAGACGACAAGCAGTCACAAAGCAGACGACAAACAGTCACAAAGCAGACGACAAGCAGTCACAAAGCAGACGACAAGCAGTTACAAGCAGACGACAAGCAATTACAAGCAGACAACAAGCAGTCACAAAGCAGACGACAAGCAGTCACAAGCAGACGACAAGCAATTACAAGCAGACGACAAGCAGTCACAAGCAGACGACAAGCAGTCACAAAGCAGACGACAAGCAGTTACAAGCAGACGACAAGCAATTACAAGCAAACAACAAGCAGTCACAAAGCAGACGACAAGCAGTCACAAGCAGACGACAAGCAGTCACAAAGCAGACGACAAGCAATTACAAGCAGACGACAAGCAATTACAAGCAGACGACAAGCAATTACAAGCAGACGACAAGCAGTCACAAAACAGACGACAAGCAGTCACAAAGCAGACGACAAGCAATTACAAGCAGACGACAAGCAGTCACAAAGCAGACGACAAGCAATTACAAGCAGACGACAAGCAGTCACAAGCAGACGACAAGCAGTCACAAGCAGACGACAAGCAATTACAAGCAGACGACAAGCAGTCACAAGCAGACGACAAGCAGTCACAAAGCAGACGACAAGCAATTACAAGCAGACGACAAGCAGTCACAAAGCAGACGACAAGCAGTTACAAGCAGACGACAAGCAATTACAAGCAGACGACAAGCAGTCACAAAGCAGACGACAAGCAGTCACAAGCAGACGACAAGCAGTCACAAAGCAGACGACAAGCAATTACAAGCAGACGACAAGCAATTACAAGCAGACGACAAGCAATTACAAGCAGACGACAAGCAGTCACAAAACAGACGACAAGCAGTCACAAAGCAGACGACAAGCAATTACAAGCAGGCGACAAGCAGTCACAAAGCAGACGACAAGCAATTACAAGCAGACGACAAGCAGTCACAAGCAGACGACAAGCAATTACAAGCAGACGACAAGCAATTACAAGCAGACGACAAGCAGTCACAAGCAGACGACAAGCAATTACAAGCAGACGACAAGCAGTCACAAGCAGACGACAAGCAGTCACAAGCAGACGACAAGCAGTCACAAGCAGACGACAAGCAATTACAAGCAGACGACAAGCAATTACAAGCAGACGACAAGCAGTCACAAAGCAGACGACAAGCAATTACAAGCAGACGACAAGCAGTCACAAAGCAGACGACAAGCAGTCACAAGCAGACGACAAGCAATTACAAGCAGGCGACAAGCAGTTACAAGCAGACGACAAGCAGTCACAAGCAGACGACAAGCAATCACAAAGCAGACGACAAGCAGTCACAAAGCAGACGACAAGCAGTCACAAAGCAGACGACAAGCAGTCACAAAGCAGACGACAAGCAGTCACAAGCAGACGACAAGCAATTACAAGCAGACGACAAGCAAATACAAGCAGACGACAAGCAGTCACAAGCAGACGACAAGCAATTACAAGCAGACGACAAGCAATTACAAGCAGACGACAAGCAATTACAAGCAGACGACAAGCAGTCACAAAGCAGACGACAAGCAGTCACAAAGCAGACGACAAGCAGTCACAAGCAGACGACAAGCAGTCACAAGCAGACGACAAGCAGTCACAAGCAGACGACAGCCAAAGACGCCTGTGCATTCGCAGAAAGGCGAGATTCCCGGGATTCCCGTATTTCCTGCCTGGCTAATTACTACATAACTCTACAGTCACAACTACAACGCATATCATTGCCTATCATATCAAGTAACGTCTGACGTAAATTTTGTATTCTTTCTTTCAGTGGTAAGTATTGCTCATGAGAAATCCTCCTTCTTTCTCCTGCATCCGGGCCCTGAAATCTTCCTTCCTTCTCCTGCATCCGGGCCATGAAATCTTCTTTCCTTCTCCTGCATCCGGGCCCTGAAATCTTCTTTCCTTCTCCTGCATCCGGGCCCTGAAATTTTCCTGCCTTCTCTTGCATCCAGGCCCTGGAGTCTTCCTTCCTTCTCCTGCATCCGGGCCCTGGGATCTTATATGCGGTGATTTGAATTCAAAAACCAGTCACTGGAACCAGCACACTGAAGAAGATGACCATTATGGTCGGAAACACGATTATTGTCACTGTCTGATAGGGTTTCTTATCGAAACTCGCAAGACAAGGTTACAAATAAGTTTGGAGATACTTTGGTAGACTTGTGCAAGATTTACAATTTCTGCATACTGAATGGAAGCAACAAGGACGATATGAAAGGAAAGTTTACCTATGTTTCACAACATGGTGAAAGTGTTGTTGACTATTGTCTCATTATGAACACGAATTTTGAAACCGATGTTTCCGTAACTGTAGGATCCAGGATTGAGTCTAGTCATATGGCGCTTGAGATAAAAGTAGGCTCTAAAATTATCAAAGGTGCACAAGAAAAGATGGTAAAAGATATATCGAGAACAATATGGGATGCAGACAAAACGGAAGAGGTTTTTAAAAACATGCAGTCTCCCAAATTCAGTGATTTGCTTGGTCAGGCTTATACTGGTCTAGACGTATGCTTGAACTCGGCGGTGAAAATATTCACGGTTGCCCTACGTCAAGCTGCTGACTGCATGCGGCGAACTTTAATATCATCCAAGCAAATTGCGCAAAAACAGGCAGAACGGTACGACAAAGATTGTAAGTCCGCAAAAGTGATGGCAAGGAGAGCGCATGCTGCTTACATGTTGCTTACTAGCAACAACAGACAGAAGTTCCTTTGTGTGTTGTAGGAACAACTACAAACAGCTGATTCGGCAGAAGAAAAAAGACTATGAAAAGAACCTAAGCACTTACCTCCTGAAAAATCTTTACAACTCTGACAAATTCTGGCATGTAATTCGCAAGAAATCTGGGGAAATGGCGAAATTACCAGATATAGAAATAGAAACATGCAAATCGTACTTCGAAAGTCTATTTAATCAAAATATCGTCCACGTAACCAATTTACCTGCAGACAATGAGTGTGTCGCAGACATATATTACGATGCTTTAGATGCCACCATCACTACTGATGAAGTAGATCACGCTCTGACAAAATTAAGTCATGGCAAAGCATCAGGTCTAGACGAAATCCCTAGTGAACTCTTTAAGCTAGGAAGAAAACAGCTGGTTCCTTTCTTCACTAGACTATTTACTGTCATTTATGGTAAACAGATTTTCCCGGAAGAGTGGAGCCGATCGGTTATTGTTCCAATACATAAAGGAGAAAATTCACTAGATCCCTCAAATTACAGAGGTATAAAATTGCTAAGTGTCATTAGTAAATTGTTTTCTTCAATATTGACAAATCGTCTACAAAACTGGGTAGAAGACAACAGCAAAGTATGGGTCGAGCAAGCTGGTTTTCGTAGAGAACACTCAACTGTTGATCATATTTTAACACTGCATGCCATGATAACCAAGTTTGTAAACGGTGGCGGAAGAGGAAAGCTGAATGTAGCATTCGTTGATTATCTTAAAGCTTTCGATACCGTGAATCGCCAAAGTCTCTGGACGGTGTTAGCAAAATTGGGTATTTCTACAAAACGGATTAAATTGTTGAAAGCAATGTACGATAAAGTTCAGGCATGCGTCCGGTGGAATGGTAGCAGGTCAGATTTTTTTACTGTCCTGCCGGAACAAAACAGGGCGCCTTAGAAAGCCCGATTTATTTTCCTTATTTATAACTTTTGTCGCTGATTTTGTTCGAAAGCATGGTAAACATGAGGTTCAGATGCAAAAAGGGCAGAGAGAGATCTTTTCCTTATATATGCAGATGACATAGCATTACTATCCACCTCTTCTGTGGGTCTGCAAACCCAAATAAACAACCTTGCATGCCCGTCCCAAAAAGTTGGTCTGAAAATCAACACAGAAGAAACGAAGGTCATGGTTTTTTGCCGAGGAGGCTTTCTGGGCCGGGGAGAAAAATGGTTCCTTCGGGGAACTCAGCTTGAAGTAGTAAACTTCTTTAAATATCTTGGCTGCACCTTTACAACAACGTTATCAGGAAACGTGGCTCTTGACAATGCAGCGACAAAAGCAAAGCAGAAGATCATCTCTCTGCTCAAGATGATGTGGGCATTGCACAACCGTAAGCCTGGCATATTTGTCAAATTATTCGATGCGCAGGTACAGCCTTCTCTTCTGTATGCATCCGAACTCTGGGGTCTGAAAGAGTAATCCAGTGTTGAAAGGGCTCATCTGTTCGCATGTAAGCGCTTCTTAAATGTCCATTCAAAGACGCCGCATAATTTGGTTTCTGGCGAAACTGGAAGAGTTCCACTTATGGTAAATAGCACAATAAGAGCCATTAAGTACTGGTTTCGATTACAGAAAATGCCACAGGACAGATTACCTAGACAAGCACTTCTCATGCTAGAAGTTACAATTCCTGATGATATGAATTGGTTAAAGTTTGTCAGAGCTTGTTTATGCAAATCATGGTTTGCCTTTGGTTAAATCAAGGTATAGAGAACGAAAAGGACTTCCTGGAGAAGAAAAAAATGAAGTCAGGCTACAAGACTGCTTTACATAATTGGCACAGTAAAATAAATGATAGCTAGCGTTTTCTAGTATACAGTGTCCTTAAAGACTCGTTTGATTGTGAAAAGTACCTGAGTAACCTAGAAGTAGGAAAATTTGGAGACGCAGTTGTACGCTTCAGATTTGGTGTAAGTGGTCTGCGCACTCATCAAGCGTTTGGTGGAGATGATACGCATTGTCCATTCTGAATAGATCAAGTAGAAGACAAAGCTCACTTTCTGTTAAAATGTGGAATTTATCAGGATCTCAGAGAGAAGTACATAGAAAGATATAGTCAATATATACATTCCAGAAGTTTGAAATTTTTTATCGATCGACGAGGATATATCAAAACAAAATATACTGCAATGTTTATTCACTACGCGCTGAAACGTCGCCTTCAGCGCATCCCAAAAGGGGAGTGATTCAGCGGTACAGAGAGTAATGTATTCAAGTATGGTTATTTTTCTTCTACCTTCATGTAATCACTCGCAATTTACTGTCCATTCCAGAACGTGCTTGTAAATTCTGTAAAGATTGTTTTGGGCCGTCGGCCTCGCAATAAAGATATCAAATCAAATCAAATCTCTCTCTCTCTCTCTCTCTCTCTCTCTCTCTCTCTCTCTCTCTCTCTTTCCTCTCTCTCCTCTCTCTCTTTCTCTCTCCCCCTCTCTCTCTCTCCCCCCTCTCTCTCTCTCTCTCCCTCTCTCTCTTTCCTCTCTCTCCTCTCTCTCTCTCCCCCCTCTCTCTCTCTCTCTCTCTCTCTCTCCTCTCTCTCTCTCTCTCTCCTCTCTCTCTCTCTCTCTCTCTCTCCCCTCTGTCTCTTTTCTCTCTTCTCTCTTTCTCTCAAGAATAAAGCTGTTACAAGATGGGAGTTTCCGTAGTGAATGGCCTCACCACATTTTTAATATCTGCTTTCATCATAAATCCCTCCATGATACAACGAAAGCACACGCAAATCCCCCGTCAACACACTGGCTATGAGCTGACGCAGTCTGTTGGAAGCGGTTGACAGTTCGCTATTGAAATCTCACTGGGCCGTAATCCGGGGCTTGCTTGGTAACCTAATAACACACTTCATTTCGTTAGACTGCCAGGGGGAGGTAATTTCGCAAGGACAGAGTCAGGGGGAGGTAACCTCGAAGGGACAGAGGGCTACCTGCCGTACACGACCTTCCCTGCGTTCCGTTTCACCCTGCCTGCGTTCCGTTTCACCCTGCCTGCGTTCCGTTGCATTCTGCCTGCGTCCCGTCAAAGATTATAGGTTACACAAAGATAGCTCATGCCGAGCTTTTGCTCTTCAAAGTTACAAGACGCTGCACCTAGCGGACGGTAGTAGGAGTGAATCAAGGAAAGTGTACTCACACCGCTTAGTGACAAGACGGCGAAGAAAGCTGCCTGCTGATTGGAGGATTCTATTCAGGGAATCAATCAGGGAACTGCTTTCGTGTAGATATGGCGTATATGTCTACTCTTTGGGCAATTCAATGGCGGCAGCTCTCTCCAGTTCGCGCAGAAAAAGCTATATTTTGGGATACTAGAAACCCATCCGAAGAAAATGTAAGCCATGAACAGCATTAATTTATCAATGCTGTATGTTGAATGCATCAAAATGTATTTAACAATCGAATGCAGGTCACAGGGCAACGCTTGATCCTAATTATAAATCTTTGCGGAAGCGGCAACTGAATTCACTTAATCGAATGATTTTCTGGCCGCAAATCACCTTCTTGACAGGTATGTATTGCTTTGCATTTCCTAAAGATATTCCACAGGGGTGTATACGTTGATAAACAAGCTTGCATTCTTCGATAATATTGAAAAATAGATCGTTCCCATTCAAACCATACCATGTAGATCTAGGTCGAGTTGGATTTCACAACGCCTGCTACAAAAAACAAAGCCAAAACACCCCCATCATTGCGGCAAATCATTTTAGTACACATGACACAGTAAATTTATTCACAAACATGATCGGAACGCATCAGAAACCGTCGATAAACAAGAAGTTTTACATGTCGCTAAGAGGTGTGATTAACTTTCCTTGATTCACCAATACTACCATCCGCTTGGGGCGCAACGTGTCTCGATCCTCACGACAATGCGCTAATGAACTATCTTTGTGTAACCTATAATCTTTGGTCCCGTTGCACTCTGCCTGCGTCCCGTTGCACTCTGCCTGCATCCCGTTGCACTCTGCTTCCTCTCTGCTGCGATGAGGCAGCCTCAGGAGTTTTGATTGCTTGGTTCTTTTACTGACTAAAAAGCACGTCATCATGAACAGTATGTGGTCTTGGAAGCCCTCTTTGATGCTGGAATCCCCGAAATGATTTCACACTCAATTTTATCCCTATTGATCGGAGAGACGACTTAATAAAAGCAATAGGGTCCATTATCCTTTATAACAAAAGGGAGATAACCATCACCAGTCAGAAAGGAAGGTCAAGGGAAATCCCAAAATGTGTGTCGTCTGCTACTTCGTTAAAGACATGGGTATAAAAACCGCTGGCGCTGAACCTCCAGGTTTTGGCATTTTAAAAAAGATCGGGTTCGAACCCGCAACCTCTCGAGAAAAGAGGGGGAAAACACACACACACATAAAACCCCCCAAAAAACACAACCTCTCGAAAAAAGAGAAGGAAAAAAAAGTTTCAGCGCAGAATCAAACCTGGTCATGCATGACCAAGAGTCGAACGCTCTACCAGCTGAGCCATTAGAGAATTGCTATGACAGAGTGTTTGTAAAGCATGTAAATCCAATTCTAAGCTATCGGCCCAGGAACAATCAACCATATATTTTAAACATGATGGATAGGTTCAGGAAGCTCCTATTATGACATGTTTTGCTTTCCTTTGGCATGTCATAGACGCTGAATTAACACTCACACAGTCACACAGAGGAGGAAGTGTATTATAGATGTTCAACCCAGACATGTGCATTCGTACTCATTCAGTGATTCACGCACACACCGTGTGTGGTACTGCTACCGAGTACCGTCATTCTACAAGCAACGAGTCAATCCTGTTAACACGATTCATAACTGGTAGGTTTTTAGGCTAGATTCGCTTCGAAAAGTTGCAGAAAATCTGATGGTGGTAACAATCTGACGGTATAACAAGTTTTGACAAGGAAAAAACCAAGCAAGTAATCATTCTGACCGTTGTCAGCCATGTTCACCACGACAACGGCAGGATTCTAACGCATCATGAAGAAGGCTGAAATGGTCGGTGTCGGTGGTTGTTGTGACTCTTGACCGGTACTGTACTCCATGCACCTTAACGGTCCGTGTGATTCGGGTGTAATCTTAAGCTTAACGACGTTTATTGGCAGTATTACACCCGAATCACACATAGACCGCAGGGCGTGCCTTCGGATAACAACTCCTTCTACAGGTCCGCTCAGCCAAAATATGGACGATGTTCCCATATTATATTATGATAGTACATGGTATTGGGGATTGAAAACAACAAAGTTCCCTCTTCGATCGTATCTATTAAACAGTGAAAAATGACTTTTAAAAGTGCGAATTTGTATGATTCAAAACTATACAGGAGTTACTTCCCGTGACACATTTTCGTAGTTTTGGCCAATCAGAAATTAGGTCAGATTTACTGCGGAGATTTCACCATGGCAGCGTGTGCATGGGCCAATTGTAAACAGTGGCTACATCAAGCTTTTTAAACTTGAAAAATTCTATGAGGTAGGCTGTGTAGCATTTTAATAGTTCCTAGTGCTAGACTTGCATGCGTGGCGGCTATTATGCAGTCTAGGTGCAGCAGGTTGGGTTATACATAGTAGGGCTGTCTTTCCAGAAGTAGTCTAACGTACTAGCCTTGAAGTTGTCGACAGTGTTCGCAGATACGGCGTATTCACCCTTCTCAAAAAATCTCCTCGCAAATGACGTCACGTTATACGACGTCAAATGATGACGTCACAGATTTTGCAAAATGGAGTCTGTTGAATTGTTTTCATTGAAACACCAAAATGTAAAAAAGTCACTTTCTTTTCAAACCTCGATTCTGAAAATTTGATAATATTGAATGGGACCTAACTTCCAGTCAGTGTGCAAAATCTCAAGGAAATCCGTCCAGTAGTTTTTGAGATATAGGCCGTGGAGACGGGACAGACAGACAGACAGACAGACAGACAGACAGACAGACAGACAGACAGACTAATAAAAACCGCTGGCGCTGAACCTCCAGGTTTTGGAGAAAAAAAAGAAGATCGGGTTCGAACCCGCAACCTCTCGAGAAAAGAGGAGGAAAAAACGCACACACACACAAACACAAAAAACCAGGTCGGGTTCGAACCCACAACCCCTCGAAAAAAGAGAAGAAAAAAAAGTTTCAGCACAGAATCGAACCTGGTCATGCATGACCAAGAGCCCAATACTCTACCAACTGTGCCATTGAAAACTTGTATGTATATGAAGCATTTATAACGACCTTGTCATAAACCCCCGTGGTTCGTATTTTGCACTGTAAATTGTAGAAAAATGGATGATAGCATGAACTGTTTGGTATTTCATACGGATCTAACCCATCAACGTCAATATTCTTCTCGTAGTATCGCATTTTGGCGTCTGCTGGTAGAGGTTCAACATCGAAGCGTTTTGCTGAAGTAGGATAGATAACTCTGTTTGACTCGATGTCATTACGGTGAAAATTAGAGGTCGTTGTCCCCAACATTTCCGGGACAGGGATTGATTAAATCATCATATTTTTGTGACACTGAGACCAGACCATCAAAACAATTAGCACTAGGCCTTGAATCAAATCGTCGTACGAGATCTTACGTTGACTGCAAATGTGCAACAGTGCCGAGTGATTGTGTCGACATTCAGTTAGTTCGCTAGGCGATTCCACCACGACAACGGCACGATTCTAACGCATCATGAAGAAGGCTGAAATGGTCGGTGTCGGTGGT
>JAWQFJ010000552.1:5000-62500 GCA_034096865.1 Theodoxus fluviatilis
TTATATCTATATCCTCACATCACTCATGTACACTGTATAGTGCAATGAGCTACAAGAAATTAATTTTAAATACTCGAGCATAACACACAGGGCATTGCTCAGACTAGAGATACTTCATGATAATATACTCTCGGCTACCGCTATCTGTCTAATCCTAGGTCAAAGGCATGTGTAGCAAAGAGAGACAGACTCAAAGTAGACAGGATAAATGAGAAAACTATAATGGGAACACAGTTGTTGGTAGAAATCCTGGCAATTGCGATTTTACTTATTAAACTTAAATATATTAAACACTCAGGGCACGTATTTCAAAATTGATACGTCATAGATTTAATAATACAGAAATGTAGCAAACAAAAAATTCAAATCATTCAATTGGCATCCAATGCATAAAAAATAAGAATTCTTCACAAAATTTCTCCAGTCTTCCAGAAGGCACACGAGGAAAATTTTGCGAAGAATTTACAGAATTCAACCGGAAAATTTCAAACATGGCATGTATCAGACATCAACTGCTGTAGGTCAAGTGCTGCAACCTTTGAGCCACCATCCCAGAAAAAGAAGTTCGAATGCAACGAGTTGCCAAAAAATCGCAATTCCTTCACGGCGAGAGGAAGTAAAACACGTTCAGTGGACGCGATCTGAAGAAGGCGCGTGCTCATGACAGGGAAACTGAATCCCAGGTGGATGCTAGCTCAAAGGTTCTAAAATGACTAAGAGGCATTCCTATTGCAAACCTGAAGACGACTCTCTCAAAATACCTTCAGGCTTCATTACCGACATAGCTCATCATATATTGCTTTATTGAAGACAGTAATACATCTTCTACACTCCACTGGCATAACACTTAATCAGAGAGTCCGTCTTCAAAACAAAACATAAAAGCACAGAAAAAAAGCAAAGGCAAACAAACTGAAAACCAATCTAATTTAACCTGTATTTTTTCAAAAACATACTTGCTGAAACAAAATATCTACAAAAAGATCAAAACCAAACAATCCGTGCTCGCAGAATGTACAGGTCTCTTCCAGCACCGAAAGTAAATCGACTTTGATTTTCAAATGGTGCAATGTTCAAACAAAACCTTTTTTTCTTCAAGTTCCACCTCAGTTCGTATACTTTCTGTGAGCACAGGCAATCAATAAAAATATCATTCTGCAACTCTACTAAAACTAAACTAGAACAAAACAATACTAAAGAAGATGGATCAAAACATCTTCCTACGCTACCTTTTTTTAGCGCAAAGCCTTGCTGCAGCTGCTGAAACTGCTTTAGAACGGAAATGAAGAGGAGCAACAGAACTCAAGTCGCCGTCAACTCAAGCAGAACTGAACGGGTAGCTACTCTGTGCAGCAGCCAGACTGGGCTACAGTGTGCAGCGTGAGATACTCGACTAGCCTGTGCACGAACGTTCGCTGTTCGAGTGCCGTCATCCACCCACTCCAGTGCGGTGCAGCAAACTGAGAGCCGAGAGCTAGTGTGCACGAGGATCGACTACGAGCTGCTACAGTGCAGTGGATGTCTGCTGCTGAGGGGAACCCCAAGACCTTTCGTTTTTTAAAATTGAGTAGAGCAGCTTGCTTGGGTCCCATCAAATTAAGTACTTTGTTTCTTCCCTTCAACGGCAGGGAAAAGTAGCATGACTAAACAACTGTGTGGTTTTTAGCGGCGTTAATTATAGACGACATCGATGTAATGATAAGGATAAAGTAGAAAAACGATGTCAGAATACAAAGAAAGGAACGACGCTGCAAACAAAGGATTAGTCACAACACCGACGATGTGTTAGTGAGTGAGAGCCAGCATGCGGCATGGCGGCAGCCGCACTGTCTCCAGCCAAGACGGCCCTTCAGGGCGCCAGCCACAGGCAACAGCGGTCAGGCAGCCACCAGTACCTGTCGACTCCTCCTCTCTCGACGCAGGGCTCCGGACAGCGGCCGTCGCCTCCCGGACATCCGGACTCCACGACAAATCCGCCTCGACGTCATCTAACGTCACAAAGCCTGAGTCTTCAAAAGTGGCCTCAGCCTCAGCCAGACCTGAATCGTCCGCAGTGAGAGCAGCCAGAGTTACCTCCTCCTGGACGAGATCTTTAGGGGATTCGTCTTCGGCCAGCACGACCGTCTCTGCCACCTCTTCCTCCTCAGTGGGAGCTTCTCCGATGAAGGAGACAGTTTCTTCAACTTTCTCCTCTTCAGAGGGTGTTTCCTCGGTGACAGCGACAGTCTCTTCAGCTTGCGTCTCTTCGATAGAGATGTCTTCAGTGATAGCCAGAGTGTCCTCAACCTCCTCTTTCTTGGTAGGAACCTCTTCAGGAAGTGTGATTTCCTCTTCAACCTTCTCTTCCTTGGTGGGTTTCTCTTCAGGTAGTGTGATCTCCTCTTTAACCTCCTCTTCCTTGGTGGGAATATCTTCAGGAAGTGTGATCTCCTCTTCAACCTTATCTTCCTTGGTGGGAGCCTCTTCAGGTAGTGTGATTTCCTCTTCAACCTCCTCTTCTTTGGTGGGAATCTCTTCAGGAAGTGTGATTTCCTCTTCAACCTCCTCTTCCTTGGTGGGAATCTCTTCAGGAAGAGTGATTTCCTCTTCAACCTCTTCTTCCTTGGTGGGAATCTCTTCAGGAAGTGTAATTTCCTCTTCAACCTCCTCTTCCTTGGTGGGAATCTCTTCAGGAAGTGTGATTTCCTCTTCAACCACCTCTTCCTTGGTGGGAATCTCTTCAGGAAGAGTGATTTCCTCTTCAACCTCCTCTTCCTTAGTAGGAATCTCTTCAGAAAGTGTGATTTCCTCTTCAACCTCCTCTTCTTTGGTAGTAATATCTTCAGGAAGTGTGATTTCCTCTTCAAGTTCCTCTTCCTTGGTGGGAATCTCGTCAGGAAGAGTGATTTCCTCTTCAACCTCCTCTTCCTTGGTAGGAATCTCTTCAGGAAGTGTGATCTCCTCATCAACCTCCTCTTCCTTGGTGGGAATCTCTTCAGGAAGTGTGATCTCCTCTTCAACCTCCTCTTCTTTGGTAGGAATCATTTCAGGAAGTGTGATTTCCTCTTCAACCTCCCCTTCTTTGGTGGGAATCTCTTCAGAAAGTGTGATTTCCTCTTCAACCTCCTCTTCCTTAGTGGGAATATCTCCAGGAAGTGTGATTTCCTCTTCAACCTCCTCTTCTTTGGTAGGAATCTCTTCAGGAAGTGTGATTTCCTCTTCAACCTCCTCTTCCTTGGTGGGAATCTCTTCAGGAAGAGTGATTTCCTCTTTAACCTCCTCTTCCTTGGTGGGAATCTCTTCAGGAAGTGAAATTTCCTCTTCAACCACCTCTTCCTTGGTGGGAATCTCTTCAGGAAGAGTGATTTCCTCTTCAATCTCCTCTTCCTTGGTAGGAATCTTTTCAGGAAGTGTGATTTCCTCTTCAACCTCCTCTTCTTTGGTAGTAATATCTTCAGGAAGTGTGAACTCCTCATCAACCTCCTCTTCCTGGGTGGGAATCTCGTCAGGAAGAGTGATTTCCTCTTCAACCTCCTCTTCCTTGGTAGGAATCTCTTCAGGAAGTGTGATCTCCTCATCAACCTTCTCTTCCTTGGTGGAAATCTCTTCAGGAAGTGTGATCTCCTCTTCAACCTCCTCTTCCTTGGTGGGAATCTTTTCAGGAAGAGTGATTTCCTCTTCAACCTCCTCTTCTTTGGTAGGAATCTCTTCAGGAAGTGTGATTTCCTCTTCAACGTCCTCTTCCTTGGTGGGAATCTCTTCAGGAAGAGTGATTTCCTCTTCAACCTCTTCTTCCTTGGTGGGAATCTCTTCAGGAAGTGTAATTTCCTCTTCAACCTCCTCTTCCTTGGTGGGAGCCTCTTCAGGTAGTGTGATTTCCTCTTCAACCTCCTCTTCTTTGGTGGGAATCTCTTCAGGAAGTGTGATTTCCTCTTCAACCTCCTCTTCCTTGGTGGGAATCTCTTCAGGAAGAGTGATTTCCTCTTCAACCTCTTCTTCCTTGGTGGGAATCTCTTCAGGAAGTGTAATTTCCTCTTCAACCTCCTCTTCCTTGGTGGGAATCTCTTCAGGAAGTGTGATTTCCTCTTCAACCACCTCTTCCTTGGTGGGAATCTCTTCAGGAAGAGTGATTTCCTCTTCAACCTCCTCTTCCTTAGTAGGAATCTCTTCAGAAAGTGTGATTTCCTCTTCAACCTCCTCTTCTTTGGTAGTAATATCTTCAGGAAGTGTGATTTCCTCTTCAAGTTCCTCTTCCTTGGTGGGAATCTCGTCAGGAAGAGTGATTTCCTCTTCAACCTCCTCTTCCTTGGTAGGAATCTCTTCAGGAAGTGTGATCTCCTCATCAACCTCCTCTTCCTTGGTGGGAATCTCTTCAGGAAGTGTGATCTCCTCTTCAACCTCCTCTTCTTTGGTAGGAATCATTTCAGGAAGTGTGATTTCCTCTTCAACCTCCCCTTCTTTGGTGGGAATCTCTTCAGAAAGTGTGATTTCCTCTTCAACCTCCTCTTCCTTAGTGGGAATATCTCCAGGAAGTGTGATTTCCTCTTCAACCTCCTCTTCTTTGGTAGGAATCTCTTCAGGAAGTGTGATTTCCTCTTCAACCTCCTCTTCCTTGGTGGGAATCTCTTCAGGAAGAGTGATTTCCTCTTTAACCTCCTCTTCCTTGGTGGGAATCTCTTCAGGAAGTGAAATTTCCTCTTCAACCACCTCTTCCTTGGTGGGAATCTCTTCAGGAAGAGTGATTTCCTCTTCAATCTCCTCTTCCTTGGTAGGAATCTTTTCAGGAAGTGTGATTTCCTCTTCAACCTCCTCTTCTTTGGTAGTAATATCTTCAGGAAGTGTGAACTCCTCATCAACCTCCTCTTCCTGGGTGGGAATCTCTTCAGGAAGAGTGATTTCCTCTTCAACCTCCTCTTCCTTGGTAGGAATCTCTTCAGGAAGTGTGATCTCCTCATCAACCTTCTCTTCCTTGGTGGAAATCTCTTCAGGAAGTGTGATCTCCTCTTCAACCTCCTCTTCCTTGGTGGGAATCTTTTCAGGAAGAGTGATTTCCTCTTCAACCTCCTCTTCTTTGGTAGGAATCTCTTCAGGAAGTGTGATTTCCTCTTCAACGTCCTCTTCCTTGGTGGAAATCTCTGCAGGAAGAGTAATTTCCTCTTGAACCTCCTCTTCCTTGGTAGGAATCTCTTCAGGAAGTGTGATTTCCTCTTCAACCTCCTCTTCCTTGGTGGGAATCTCTTCAGGAAGTGTGATTTCCTCTTGAACCACCTCTTCTTTGGTAGTAATATCTTCAGGAAGTGTGATTTCCTCTTCAATATCCTCTTCCTTGGTGAGAATCTCTTCTGGAAGTGTGATATCCTCTTTAAACTCCTCGTCTTTAGTGGGAATCTTTTCAGGAAGAGTGATTTCCTCTTCAACCTTCTCTTCCTCGGTGGGAATCTCTTCAGGAAGTGTGATTTCCTCTTTAAACTCCTCTTCTTTGGTGGGAATCTCTTCAGGAAGAGTGATTTCCTCTTCAACCTCCTCTTCCTTGGTGGGAATCTCTTCAGGAAGTGTGATTTCCTCTTCAACCTCCTCTTCCTTGGTGGGAATCTCTTCAGGAAGTGTGATTTCATCTTCAACCTCTTCTTCCTTGGTGAGAAGTTCGTCAGCCAGAGTCACCGTTTCCTCCACGACTTCTCGCGTTTCCAACTCTTCCGTCAAGGAAATGTCCGTTTTAACGTGTTCATCCTCAACCGCAATGGTCTCGTCAAGCGAAACGTCCATGGAAAAGTCCACTGTGTCGGTTGTCTCCTCAGTCTCAACTTCCACCTCCAGGGAAACCGTCTCCTCTTTCTCCACTTCTGCCGAGATCTCCTTCACCTCCTCGGGGGCTTTTAGGGTTTCGAGAGGAACTGTAGCGTCCGCTCTCTCAGACTTGGACGGCGCCTCCTCCCAGATCTCCGCTGCCTCCACAGGGATTTCCTCCAGGAGTCGGACGGGGGACTCGTCCTCTCCAGCCACGTCCTGATAGGTCTTCATCTTCTGAGGTCCGCGGACTTCGGCCTCGGCTAGTTCCCGAGGGGTTTCCGCTTCCTCTGCAGAGATGGCAGCATCGGCTTCAACGGTGGACGGGATGGACACTTCGGTTTCTTCGACGGCCTCGTGGACTTTGGTTTCTTCGGGTCTGGCGACGACAACTTTTACCGTTTCTGAAGGGATCTCCTCCACAGCAGGAGCGACAGCCTCGGCTGTGACTTCCTCGCCAGTGACGTCGAATTCGACTTCCTCGACCTTCTCTGAAACCTTGGTCTCTTCCGGAATGGTGAGGTCGACCTCCGCTGTCTCCATGGCAACGTCCTCCTCCTTCACGATCAGTTCGCCCGCAGCTTCCACTGGGGAGACTTCTCGCGCTTCCAGTTCTTCCACGTCAGCTGAAACCTCGGCTTCGTCGGGGAAAGAGATTTCGGGATGGTCGACCCATGACGGGATCTCCTCTACGTCGGCAGCTTGTTGTACCTCCTCCTCAAGCTCTGAGACCTCTGTGAGTTCGGCATCCTCGCCCTCCTCCGCTACTCTTGCTTCCTCCATGTCAGCCAACTCGGCTTCCGCCTCCTGCACCTGGGTTTCCTCCTCTCCCAGGGCGATTTCAGATTCGGTGGTGATGTCGGTGACTTCGTCCTCAGTGACGATCTCTGCCTCATCAGAGACCTTGGCTTCCTCAGGAAGAATGATCTCTACGTCGGTGGCCTCAGAGGGAACGTCATCCACCCTGACAAAGAGGCCAGTCTCCGAGTCGACCTCGCTCTCTGCTATGACCTCGAACTCACGGACATCCTCCGCGGACCAGGCCTCCTTGGGATGTGTGATTTCAACTGATGCCTCTTCCAGGGGAGTGCCCTCGATGTCGGCTTTGGTCTCCTCTTCAGGTTGCAACTTTGGCGTGACAGTCACTTCGGTTTCCTTCTCCTCTTTAGAAACCTTGGTCTCTTCAGGAAGAGATATGTCTACTTCTGCAGCTTCAGAGGGGATCTCTTCAATGTAAGCCGTGGTCTCCTCTTCAGTGAGCACTTCGGAAGTGACAGTCACTTCGGCTTCCTTCTCTTCGTCAGAAACTTTGGTCTGTACAGGAAGAGACACATCTACTTCTGCAGCTTCAGTGGGGATCTCTTCAATGTCAGTCTTTGTCTCCTCTTCAGGCTGCACTTCGGACGTGACAGTCACTTCGGTTTCCTTCTCCTCTTCAGCTACCTTGGTCTCTTCAGGAAGAGATATGTCTACATCTGCAGTTTCAGTGGGGATCTCTTCAATTTGAGGTTTAATCTCTTCTTCAGGCTGCACTTCGGATGTGACAGTCACTTCGGCTTCCTTCTCCTCTTCAGAAACCTTGGTCTCTTCAGGAAGAGATATGTCTACTTCTGAAGCTTCAGTGGAGATCCCTTCAATGTCAGCCTTGGTCTCCTCTTCAGGCTGCATTTCGGATGTGACAGTCACTTCGGCTTCCTTCTCCTCTTCAGCAACCTTGGTCTCTTCAGGAAGAGATATGTCTACTTCTGCAGCTTCAGTGGGGGTCTCTTCAATGTCAGCCTTGGTCTCCTCTTCAGGCTGCACTTCGGATGTGACAGTCACTTCGGCTTCCTTCTCCTCTTCAGCAACCTTGGTCTCTTCAGGAAGAGATATGTCTACTTCTGCAGCTTCAGTGGAGATCTCTTCAATGTCAGTCTTTGTCTCCTCTTCAGGCTGCACTTCGGACGTGACAGTCACTTCGGGTTCCTCCTCCTCTTCAGCTACCTTGGTCTCTTCAGGAAGAGATATGTCTACCTCTGCAGCTTCAGTGGAGATCTCTTCAATATGAGGTTTAACCTTCTCTTCAGGCTGGACCTCGGACGTGACAGTCACTTCGGCTTCCTTCTCCTCTTCAGCAACCTTGGTCTCTTGAGGAAGAGACATGTCTACTTCTGCAGCTTCAGTGGAGATCTCTTCAATATGAGGTTTAATTTCCTCTTCAGGCTGAACCTCGGACGTGAGAGTCACTTCGGCTTCCTTCTCCTCTTCAGCAACCTTGGTCTCTTCAGGAAGAGATATGTCTACTTCTGTAGCTTCAGTGGGTGTCTCTTCAATTTGAGGTTTAACCTCCTCTTCAGGCTGAACTTCGGATGTGACAGTCACTTCGGCTTCCTTCTCCTCTTCAGAAACCTTGGTCTCTTCAGGAAGAGATATGTCTACTTCTGAAGCTTCAGTGGAGATCTCTTCAATATGAGGTTTAATTTCCTCTTCAGGCTGAACCTCGGACGTGACAGTCACTTCGGCTTCCTTCTCCTCTTCAGAAACCTTGGTCTCTTCAGGAAGAGATATGTCTACTTCTGCAGCTTCAGTGGAGATCTCTTCAATATGAGGTTTAATTTCCTCTTCAGGCTGAACCTCGGACGGTACAGTCACTTCGGCTTCCTTCTCCTCTTCAGAAACCTTGGTCTCTTCAGGAAGAGATATGTCTACTTCTGTAGCTTCAGTGGGTGTCTCTTCAATTTGAGGTTTAACCTCCTCTTCAGGCTGCACTTCGGATGTGACAGTCACTTCGGCTTCCTTCTCCTCTTCAGCTACCTTGGTCTCTTCAGGAAGAGATATGTCTACTTCTGCAGCTTCAGTGGAGATCTCTTCAATGTCAGCCTTGGTCTCCTCTTCAGGCTGCACTTCGGACGTGACAGTCACTTCGGCTTCCTTCTCCTCTTCAGCTACCTTGGTCTCTTCAGGAAGAGATATGTCTACTTCTGCAGCTTCAGTGGGGATCTCTTCAAGTTGAGGTTTAACCTCCTCTTCAGGCTGCACTTCGGATGTGACAACCACTTCGGCTTCCTTCTCATCTTCAGAAACCTTCGTCTCTTCAGGAAGAGATATGTCTACCTCTGCAGCTTCAGAGGGGATCTCTTCAATGTAAGCCGTGGTCTCCTCTTCAGTCAGCACTTCGGACGTGACAGTCACTTCGGCTTCCTTCTCTTCTTCAGAAACTTTGGTCTGTACAGGAAGAGACACATCTACTTCTGCAGCTTCAGTGGGGGTCTCTTCAATGTCAGCCTTGGTCTCCTCTTCAGGCTGCACTTCGGATGTGACAGTCACTTCGGCTTCCTTCTCCTCTTCAGCAACCTTGGTCTCTTCAGGAAGAGATATGTCTACTTCTGCAACTTCAGTGGGGGTCTCTTCAATGTCAGCCTTGGTCTCCTCTTCAGGCTGCACTTCAGACGTGACAGTCACCTCTGCTTCCTTCTCCATTTCAGCAACCTTGGTCTCTTCAGGAAGTGACACATCCACCTCTTCAATCGTTGATGGGATGTGAGTCTCTTCAGGGAGAGTTTCCTCTTGAGGTGTCACGTCAGACACGACTGTGACTTCTTCTTGTGCTCTTTCCGTGGGAACTTCGGTCTCCTCATCGAGAGCCACCTCTGCAAGGACCACGTCCACTGGAGTGGCTGCCAAATCCGCCTTTTCAGGCACGGGTTCCTCTACATCCTCCAATTGAGACTCTGGCATGGTCTCGGCGTCAGGAATCACCTGGCTTTCCTCGGGCAGTTTCACTTGCACGTCATCGCCAGCAGATGGCACTTCCGTCACCTCTGCGGTGGCAGTAGGCCGATCGCCCAAAGGCGCCGCCTCTTCTGGTGTGGGGGTCTCAGCAGGAATCTCTTCCAGAGTTTCAGGGGCGAGCTCTTCCTCGACCGTGTCTTTGACGATGGATTTCCTCGTTACTTCTTCTGTTGTCACAGCTGGAGCTGGGGTTTCCACCTCTTCCGGAGAAGTTTCGAGGATTTCCTCGTAAAACTGCTCCTCCTCTTCAGCTGCTTCAAGCACCTCGGAGGAGATAACCTCTTCCTTCTCACGTAGTGAAAGTTCCGATATCTCCTCGTAAACGTGCTCCATAATTGTTTCTGTCAAGATGTCAGCAGTCTTGAGGGAGATCTCGATTTCAGTGGGTGTAGGTTCAGGCCTCAGTTCAATCTCTTCCTTAAAGGTATCTTCAGGTTCTTCCTCCTTCTCTTCAATTTCGATGGTTTCGTCCACTGTCTGAGCGATGTCTTCTGCTGATTCTCTGGTCTCTTCAGGAATGGTCAGCTCGATTTCGGAGACTTCAAGTTGAGGTTTGAGTTGGATTTCTTCCTTGAAGATTTCTTCAGGCTTTTCTTCTTCTTCTGTGATCTCGATGGTCTCCTCAAAGGTCTCAGTGACATCCTCTGTGGTGAAGGTGACTTCTGAAGTCTCAGGTGTGGGCTGAACTCCCACCTCCACCTTGAAGACAGGTTGTTGGGGCTTCTCCACATCCGTCACCTGAAGGGTTTCTCGTGTGGTCTCAAAGACGGTGTCTTCAGGGGCAGGAGTCTCCATCTCAGGCTGTTCCTCTTCCTCCAACACCTCTTTAACGACTGTGATCTCTTCGGCCTGAGGAGTCTCTTCGACCTCTTCCTCAAAGACTATCTCTTTCTCTTCGATGTCGATGGTCTCTTCAACCGTCTCAGTGACCTCTTCCGTTGTGGAAGTCTCTTCAGGAATGGTCAGCTCAATTTTAGAGACTTCAGGTTGAGGTTTGAGTTGGATTTCATCCTTGAAGATTTCCTCAGGCATTTCGTCTTCCTCTGTGATTTCGATGGTCTCTTCAAAGGTCTCAGTGACTTCCTCTATTGGCTTGGTAGCCTCTTCAGGAATATCAAGTTCAATTTCGGAGACTTCGGGTTGAGGTTTGAGTTGGATTTCTTCCTTGAAGATTACCTCAGGCTTCTCTTCCTCTTCTGTGATCTCGATGGTCTCTTCAAAGGTCTCAGTGATTTCCTCTGTGGTGAAGGTGACTTCTGAAGTCTCAGGTTGGGGCTGAATTCTCACCTCCACCTTGAAGACAGGTTGTTGTTGCTTCTCCACATCCGTCACCTGAAGGGTTTCTCGTGTGGTCTCAATGACGGTGTCTTCAGGGCCAGGAGCCTCCATCTCAGGCTGTTCCTCTTCCTTCACCACCTCTTTCACCTCTGTGGTCTCTTCTGGCTGAGGAGTCTCTTCGACCTCTTCCTCAAAGACAACCTCTTTCTCTTCAATGTCGATGGTCTCTTCAACCGTCTCAGTGACCTCTTCCGTTGTGGTAGTCTCTTCAGGAATGGTTAGCTCGATTTCTGAGGCTTCTGGTTGAGGTTTGAGTTGGATTTCTTCCTTAAAGATTTCCTCAGGCTTCTCTTCCTCCTCCTCTGTGATTTCGATGGTCTCTTCAAAGGTCTCAGTGACTTCCTCTATTGGATTGGTAGCCTCTTCAGGAATATCAAGTTCAATTTCGGAGACTTGAGGATAAGGTTTGAGTTGGATTTCATCCTTGAAGATTTCCTCAGGCTTCTCTTCCTCCTCCTCTGTGATTTCGATGGTCTCTTCAAAGGTCTCAGTGACTTCCTCTATTGGCTTGGTAGCCTCTTCAGGAATATCAAGTTCAATTTCGGAGACTTCAGGATAAGGTTTGAGTTGGATTTCATCCTTGAAGATTTCCTCGGGCTTTTCTTCTTCCTCTGTGATCTCGATGGACTCTTCAAAGGTCTCAGTGACTTTCTCTGTGGTGAAGGTGACTTCTGAAGTCTCAGGTTGGGGCTGAACTCCCACCTCCACCTTGAAGACAGGTTGTTGGGGCTTCTCCACATCCGTCACCTGAAGGGTTTCTCGTGTGGTCTCAATGACGGTGTCTTCAGGGGCAGGAGTCTCCATCTCAGGCTGTTCCTCTTCCTCCACCACCTCTTTCACCTCTGTGGTCTCTTCTGGCTGAGGAGTCTCTTCGACCTCTTCCTCAAAGACCACCTCTTTCTCTTCAATGTCGATGGTCTCTTCAACCGTCTGAGTCACCTCTTCCGTTGTGGTAGTCTCTTCAGGAATGGTTAGCTCGATTTCGGAGACTTCTGGTTGAGGTTTGAGTTGGATTTCTTCCTTGAAGATTACCCCAGGCTTCTCTTCCTCCTCCTCGGTGATTTCGATGGTCTCTTCAAAAGACTCAGTGACTTCCTCTATTGGCTTGGTTGCCTCTTCAGGAATATCAAGTTCAATTTCTGAGACTTCTGGTTGAGGTTTGAGTTGGATTTCTTCCTTGAAGATTTCCTCAGGCTTCTCTTCCTCCTCCTCTGTGATTTCGATGGTCTCTTCAAAGGTCTCAGTGACTTCCTCTATTGGCTTGGTAGCCTCTTCAGGAATATCAAGTTCAATTTCGGAGACTTCAGGATAAGGTTTGAGTTGGATTTCTTCCTTGAAGATTTCCTCGGGCTTTTCTTCTTCCTCTGTGATCTCGATGGTCTCTTCAAAGGTCTCAGTGACTTCCTCTGTGGTGAAGGTGACTTCTGAAGTCTCAGGTTGGGGCTGAACTCCCACCTCCACCTTGAAGACAGGTTGTTGGGGCTTCTCCACATCCGTCACCTCAAGGGTTTCTCGTGTGGTCTCAATGACGGTGTCTTCAGGGGCAGGAGTCTCCATCTCAGGCTGTTCCTCTTCCTCCACCACCTCTTTCACCTCTGTGGTCTCTTCTGGCTGAGGAATCTCTTCAATCTCTTTATCAAAGACCACCTCTTTCTCTTCCATGTCGATGGTCTCTTCAACCATCTCAGTGACCTTTTCCGTTGTGGTAGTCTCTTCAGGAATGGTCAGCTCGATTTCAGAGACTTCAGGGTGAGGTTTGAGTTGGATTTCTTCCTTAAAGATTTCCTCAGACTTATCTTCCTCCTCCTCGGTGATTTCGATGGTCTCTTCAAAGGTCTCAGTGACTTCCTCTATTGGCTTGGTTGTCTCTTCAGGAATATCAAGTTCAATTTCGGAGACTTCAGGGTGAGGTTTGAGTTGGATTTCTTCCTTGAAGATTTCCTCAGGCTTCTCTTCCTCCTCCTCTGTGATTTCGATGGTCTCTTCAACCGTCTCAGTGACCTTTTCAGTTGTGGTAGTCTCTTCAGGAATGGTCAGCTCGATTTCAGAGACTTCTGGTTGAGGTTTGAGTTGAATTTCTTCCTTGAAGATTACCCCAGGCTTCTCTTCCTCCTCCTCGGTGATTTCGATGGTCTCTTCAAAAGACTCAGTGACTTCCTCTATTGGCTTGGTTGCCTCTTCAGGAATATCAAGTTCAATTTCTGAGACTTCTGGTTGAGGTTTGAGTTGGATTTCTTCCTTGAAGATTTCCTCAGGCTTCTCTTCCTCCTCCTCTGTGATTTCGATGGTCTCTTCAAAGGTCTCAGTGACTTCCTCTATTGGCTTGGTAGCCTCTTCAGGAATATCAAGTTCAATTTCGGAGACTTCAGGATAAGGTTTGAGTTGGATTTCTTCCTTGAAGATTTCCTCGGGCTTTTCTTCTTCCTCTGTGATCTCGATGGTCTCTTCAAAGGTCTCAGTGACTTCCTCTGTGGTGAAGGTGACTTCTGAAGTCTCAGGTTGGGGCTGAACTCCCACCTCCACCTTGAAGACAGGTTGTTGGGGCTTCTCCACATCCGTCACCTCAAGGGTTTCTCGTGTGGTCTCAATGACGGTGTCTTCAGGGGCAGGAGTCTCCATCTCAGGCTGTTCCTCTTCCTCCACCACCTCTTTCACCTCTGTGGTCTCTTCTGGCTGAGGAATCTCTTCAATCTCTTTATCAAAGACCACCTCTTTCTCTTCCATGTCGATGGTCTCTTCAACCGTCTCAGTGACCTCTTCCGTTGTGGTAGTCTCTTCAGGAATGGTCAGCTCGATTTCAGAGACTTCAGGGTGAGGTTTGAGTTGGTTTTCTTCCTTGAAGATTTCCTCAGACTTCTTTTCCTCCTCCTCGGTGATTTCGATGGTCTCTTCAAAGGTCTCAGTGACTTCCTCTATTGGCTTGGTTGTCTCTTCAGGAATATCAAGTTCAATTTCGGAGACTTCAGGGTGAGGTTTGAGTTGGATTTCTTCCTTGAAGATTTCCTCAGGCTTCTCTTCCTCCTCCTCTGTGATTTCGATGGTCTCTTCAACCGTCTCAGTGACCTTTTCAGTTGTGGTAGTCTCTTCAGGAATGGTCAGCTCGATTTCAGAGACTTCTGGTTGAGGTTTGAGTTGAATTTCTTCCTTGAAGATTTCCTCTTGCTTTTCTTCTTCCTCTGTGATCTCGATGGTCTCTTCAAAAGTCTCAGTGACTTTCTGTATTGGCTTGGTAGCCTCTTCAGGAATATCAAGTTCCATTTCGGAGACTTCAGGGTGAGGTTTGAGTTGGATTTCTTCCTTGAAGATTACCTCAGGCTTCTCTTCCTCCTCCTCTGTGATTTCGATGGTCTCTTCAAAGGTCTCAGTGACTTCCTCTATTGGCTTGGTAGCCTCTTCAGGAATATCAAGTTCAATTTCGGAGACTTCAGGGTAAGGTTTGAGTTGGATTTCTTCCTTGAAGATTTCCTCAGGCCTTTCTTCTTCCTCTGTGATCTCGATGGTCTCTTCAAAGGTCTCAGTGACTTCCTCTGTGGTGAATGTGACTTCTGAAGTCTCAGGTTGGGGCTGAACTCCCACCTCCACCTTGAAGACAGGTTGTTGGGGCTTCTCCACATCCGTCACCTGAAGGGTTTCTCGTGTGGTCTCAATGACGGTGTCTTCAGGGGCAGGAGTCTCCATCTCAGGCTGTTCCTCTTCCTCCACCACCTCTTTCACCTCTGTGGTCTCTTCTGGCTGAGGAGTCTCTTCGACCTCTTCATCAAAGACCACCTCTTTCTCTTCGATGTCGATGGTCTCTTCAACCGTCTCAGCGACCTCTTCCGTTGTGGAAGTCTCTTCGCGATTGGTTAGCTCGATTTCAGAGACTTGTGGTTGAATTTTGAGTTGGATTTCTTCCTTGAAGATTTCCTCACGCTTTTCGTCTTCCTCTGTGATTTCGATGGTCTCTTCAAAGGTCTCAGTGACTTTCTCTACTGGCTTGGTAGCCTCTTCAGGAATATCAAGTTCAATTTTGGCGACTTTAGGATGAGGTTTGAGTTGGATTTCTTCCTTGAAGATTTCCTCAGGCTTTTCCTCTTCCTCTGTGATCTCGATGGTCTCTTCAAAGGTCTCAGCGACTTCCTCAGTGGTGAAGGTGACTTCTGAAGTCTCAGGTTGGGGCTGAACTCCCACCTCCACCTTGAAGACAGGTTGTTGGGGCTTCTCCACATCCGTCACCTGAAGGGTTTCTCGTGTGGTCTCAATGACGGTGTCTTCAGGGGCAGGAGTCTCCATATCAGGCTGTTCCTCTTCCTCCACCACATCTTTTACCTCTGTGGTCTCTTCTGGCTGAGGAGTCTCTTCGACCTCTTCCTCAAAGACAACCTCTTTCTCTTCGATGTCGATGGTCTCTTCAACCGTCTCAGTGACCTCTTCCGTTGTGGTAGTCTCTTCAGGAATGGTCAGCTCGATTTCAGAGACTTCTGGTTGAGGTTTGAGTTGGATTTCTTCCTTGAAGATTTCCTCAGGCTTCTCTTCCTCCTCCTCGGTGATCTCGATGGTCTCTTCAAAAGTCTCAGTGTCTTTCTGAATTGGCTTGGTAGCCTCTTCAGGAATATCAAGTTCAATTTCGGAGACTTCAGGGTAAGGTTTGAGTAGGATTTCTTCCTTGAAGACTTCCTCAGGCTTCTCTTCCTCCTCCTCTGTGATTTCGATGGTCTCTTCAAAGGTCTCAGTGACTTCCTCTATTGGCTTGGTAGCCTCTTCAGGAATATCAAGTTCAATTTCGGAGACTTCAGGGTGAGGTTTGAGTAGGATTTCTTCCTTGAAGATTTCCTCAGGCTTCTCTTCCTCCTCCTCTGTGATTTCGATGGTCTCTTCAAAGGTCTCAGTGACTTCCTCTATTGGCTTGGTAGCCTCTTCAGGAATATCAAGTTCAATTTCGGAGACTTCAGGGTAAGGTTTGAGTTGGATTTCTTCCTTGAAGATTTCCTCAGGCCTTTCTTCTTCCTCTGTGATCTCGATGGTCTCTTCAAAGGTCTCAGTGACTTCCTCTGTGGTGAAGGTGACTTCTGAAGTCTCAGGTTGGGGCTGAACTCCCACCTCCACCTTGAAGACAGGTTGTTGGGGCTTCTCCACATCCGTCACCTCAAGGGTTTCTCGTGTGGTCTCAATGACGGTGTCTTCAGGGGCAGGAGTCTCCATCTCAGGCTGTTCCTCTTCCTCCACCACCTCTTTCACCTCTGTGGTCTCTTCTGGCTGAGGAGTCTCTTCGACCTCTTTATCAAAGACCACCTCTTTCTCTTCGATGTCGATGGTCTCTTCAACCGTCTCAGTGACCTCTTCCGTTGTGGAAGTCTCTTCGCGAATGGTTAGCTCGATTTCAGAGACTTGTGGTTGAATTTTGAGCTGGATTTCTTCCTTGAAGATTTCCTCACGCTTTTCGTCTTCCTCTGTGATTTCGATGGTCTCTTCAAAGGTCTCAGTGACTTTCTCTACTGGCTTGGTAGCCTCATCAGGAATATCAAGTTCAATTTTGGCGACTTTAGGATGAGGTTTGAGTAGGATTTCTTCCTTGAAGATTTCCTCAGGCTTTTCTTCTTCCTCTGTGATCTCGATGGTCTCTTCAAAGGTCTCAGCGACTTCCTCTGTGGTGAAGGTGTCTTCTGAAGTCACAGGTGTGGGCTGAACTCCCACCTCCACCTTGAAGACAGGTTGTTGGGGCTTCTCCACATCCGTCACCTCAAGGGTTTCTCGTGTGGTCTGAATGACGGTGTCTTCAGGGACAGGAGTCTCCATCTCAGGCTGTTCCTCTTCCTCCACCACCTCTTTCACCTCTGTGGTCTCTTCTGGCTGAGGAGTCTCTTCAATCTCTTCCTCAAAGACCACCTCTTTCTCTTCTATGTCGATGGTCTTTTCAACCGTCTCAGTGACCTCCTCTGTTGTTTTGGTAGTCTCTTCAGGAATGATGAATTCGATTTCTGAGAATTGTGATGGAGGTTTGAGTTGGATTTCTTCCTTAAAGATTTCCTCTGGCTTTTCTTCTTCTTCAGAAATTTGGAATTTTTCCTCGATGGTTTCAGTGACATCCTCAGTGGTGAAAGAGACATCTGATGTCTCAGGTTTGGGCTGAACACCTATTGTCATTTTGAAGACAGGTTGCTCTGGCTTGCCAACATGTTCAATATCTACTTCTGACGTGTACGTCTGTCTCTCCTTCTCTTCCTTCTGAACGTCCTCCACGTTTTCCGGAATTTTCTCTGGCTGCTGCTTCTTTTCAACTTTTCTCACTTCCAGCACAGGTCGTTCTGTCTCCATTGTGACAACTTCCGGAGCTGAGGTTTCAAGCTCTGGCTGAGACTGAGCATCGGTTTCAACGACAACCGGTTTCTCAGGCTGCGAAAGTGAGGGGAGGGGGGACGTGGAGCCCGGATGTACTGGGGAGGTATCCTCCCCCTCTGGTTCCTCCCCGCTAGACAGCGCTGAGAGGTCTGACAGGGTGAAAGGGGATAGGGTCTAAAGGACCACGTGACACACAATACTTGCAAGGCCCTTGGGCAGGCAGGCAAGGCAATTCTGATGAAGTCTACAGGTTATTGTAGCACAGTGTCTCACTGACAAGATTCACTTACAAGGGATAGAGAACAAACCACCACTTCACGATAAGATACCCACACACATGGAAAGACTGCCTGCCGTATGAGTGACATCGAAACATGAGACATGCTCTTCAATGTTGACAAGTCTCTACACTGTTCCAGATCATCAAAAGGGATATAGTACACCACTGACGATAAACTACACAGACGACGATGACGAGTGAGATGAGCGATGATAGGAACGCAATACTTCTTCTGAATGCATCATGCAGTCGGCATGTTACTTTGTTTAAAAGCATAAGTTTACCAAAGTACGGAACTCTGTTTGTTCTTTACTGAAACGGTCTCGGAAACATGCTTCAGCCAAAGTTCTTGAATATGAGGTATTGCGTTTGAAAGTCAAAGACTGTTATGCCATTCTAACATCATCATTCTCCATGCTTGAAAATATATCTAAGAAAAAGCAAATGGTGTGCAATCAGATATCCAAAAAGAACATTTCCGTCACATTGAACTGAGTATACAAACCAGTTCTAATCAGACAGCACGATAATAGTTTCATGTTTGCATAACAACAGTGTTAGTATCACGATCTAATCTAACATTGTCCATGTCTTTCTGTTTGCCAGCTTCCATAATTGGCAAACACGTTCACAATTAAAGCAGACTACTCTACATTTAATAAAGTAAAAAACAAGGTCGTAAAGTGTCAAAATGAAGAACAGACATGGTTTAAGTACAGGTCATGACAAGTGTTAGAAAAAGCAAAGATACTTTATGAACTGAATAAATATGCAATATTAACAATACATTACAGCACAAAAGAAAAATACATAAAAATGCACAAAAGGCAACATTAAAAAGAAAACCAACAAGGGAAATGCAACTCCACGATAAGTTACAAGGGAGCTCATCACATCCGCTACACTGTATCACGCCTCTTCACTTCGGCGTGCAATGAACCACGTCGAGTAAAGAACGATAAATATCACCAGTCCATGAGCCATTTTTGCCACGTAACAGCACCCACCTTATTCAAACAATGTGCATCCTCAGTTCTATTGGAAATATTATCGATTAATGGAACGACATAGTGATCGATTTCACTGCGTGCATTGTCTCCTGCAGAAACTCCGACAGTATCATGACACTGTGGAGAATCTGTGGTAGCCCCAATTTTTACAGGAAATGTGAAACTGCAATATTAATTGCTATTCAAATCTTCATGAAGATGACTTTTTCGTTCGTTCTGGATCATCAAGTGTAGGTAATACTCAGAAAAACTACCCGAATGACACTCACGCCAGATCAGGCGGCAAAACGTAGCAGGTCAAAAATGGCTCATGAGCTAATGGAGCAACTGTGCACCCGAGGCCTCTCCTCATTGGAAAACATTGACACGACATCCGGGTTCTCCGTGACTTTTCACCGTCCTCCGAAGGGACACCCGTTGTGTGAACGTCCTGTGTCACCTCTCATTCATGTCAACATGGACGCTGGTGTCCCACCAACCATTCACGACACATGTAAACATGGAGGATGGTAGGGGTGGGGTGGGGGCATGGGCAGGACGTGATGCAGGGAGTTGGGGACTTGGTTGGGGGCTTGGTTGGGAGCTTGGTTGGGGGCCTGGGGAGGACGTAATGCAGGGAGTTGGGGGCTTATGTCAGGCACCTTTGTTATAATGACAGGGACCGAGACGGAAAGAAAGGGAGAGAGAGGGACAATGCGTAGAACAAAACCCAGGACAGGCACTGGAGAATGTGAACGAGTTTCATTATTAAAATTCTCACCATGTTCTCAGTGCAAACATTGATTACGGTAAAATTGTCCTGTATGATTCGTTTTTTATATGACAGCGATTCTCTAGAAAGGGTAGGGTGGGGTGGGGGGGTGGTGGGAGATGGGGGTGGGGGTGGGTGGGTGGGAGATGGGGTTGGGGTGGGTGGGAAATGGGGGTGGGAAATGAGGGTGGGAGATGGGCGTGGGGTGGGGTGGGTGGGAGATAGGGGTGGGAGATTGGGGTGGGAGATTGGGGTGGGAAATGGGTGTGAGTGTAGAGATGGGGGTGGGGTGGGTGGGGAATGGGGGTTGGGTGGGAGGGAGATGGGGGTGGGAAATGGGGGTGGGAGATGGGGGTGGCCGGTGGGGGATGAGGGTGGGGGTGGGGGTGGGGGTGGGAGATGGGGGTGGGAGATAAGGGTGGGAGATTGAGGTGGGAGATAGGGGTGGGAGATGGGTGTGGGTGTAGAGATGGGGGTGGGGTGGGTGGGAAATGGGGGTTGGGTGGGAGGGAGATGGAGGTGGGGGTGGGAGATGGGGGTGGGAGATAGGGGTGGGAGATGAGGGTGGGAGTGGGGGTGGGAGATGGGGGTGGGGTGGGGGTGGGAGATGGGACTGTGAGTCTGGGGTGGGAGATGGGGGTGGGGTTGGGGGGAATAGGGACACACTGTTTATTTCAATCCCAAGTTTAATGAGAGAGGATAAATGGTCAGCGGTAGAACAGGAAGACATGTCAAGAGACAGAGATCAGCTGTTCCGGGAGAAGGAGGACCATGTCACGGAAACTCAGATGGAGTGGCTAGGTGTAGGGACATGGGTACGTTGGAGCTGAATAAGGAAAAGTCACAAGAAACAGCTGGAATCCAGGGAGTCAGACGCAGGCGTGCCCTTGACGCCACACACGTGGGGTTTCTCGTCTATTTCCACCCGAAAGAATAATGTAAAAGACGAAAAGAAAAGGAAAAGAAACAAACACAGCAGCGAACATTAATGAGGAAGGATGGGTGGTTTTTCTTATGAACTGAATTCTGTTCATTCACATCATGTTCTTCCAGCACGCTGAAAGACTTCACCGATTTTTCATTTTGTTTATTCATGTGCCCCTCTAAGGACAGCCAATCTTTTCCATTCCCACGGCTACTCTGCAGACATCAGAATTTACCAACATTGAAAAGTACATGTGACCTTATATGCACATGCACAAATCACTTAAGGAAAAGATTGTTCCCGTGTAAAAGGCTCCATGTGATAAGAAAGGTAAAATTCCACTTAAGGAGAATGACAAACTAGAAAAGGACAAACCTTCCTCATTAACCGTTGCTTTTGTAGATGTAAAATAAACTCTCCCAAAATGAAAACAAAAAACAACAAAAAACCGACAAAACTGGTCTTGAAAGAAGAAGGATTTTAAAAGAGAGGGTAAAACACAAAAGACAAAACACACACAAAGACCCCCACTGCGCAACGTCAAAGGCACTGCGGCTCAAGACAGACATCCCCACGGTAACATTCACAACCCCATGGACTGGCAGTGGACAACAGCACTCTCCTCGCAGCAGGAAAAGGCCAAGTGCTAGAAATCTCTCAGATTTCTTTTAGCACCCCCCAAAAAAAAAAACAATTAACTACTAGTTTGCACCAGCCAAACAGAGCTCAAAAGTATGCAGGGATCTGATTGGCAAGAATGTTAACAACACACATCAAAGTCACCGATAAATTTCAATTTCAGACTGATGAAACGTTTGTTCTGACTCTTTGAGTAAAATTGAAACTGCCCTGTCAAGAATGTATCCAATATAGAGACCAATTATAGATGCTGTCCACGCATGGAAGATTCGCCCGCCTGTCCCCAAGTGACCACAGACCGCTCACCCCTGCCAGTCCAAGGGACGAGTCCACTGCGGACTCCCCACAGGCCGCCATGCTCGGTGCACGGTTAGTAGCAACAACCGCGAGCGTGGGGAGGAAGATGGGGAGATGATGACACCGACGAAGACGACGAAGACACAATTACAACCACAACGACCACCACAACAATGTATCAATTTCACTCAAGTTTGTTTGAAAGCTCTTTTTTAATAGAGAAGCAAATTCTCAGTTCCACTCTTTCCAGCCACGCCCTCACATTCTCCGTTCTTTCCTGCCTGCTTTTTACACACACGTCCTCGACTTTTCCTGCCCAGTCGCTCCATCATGACACCAACCCATATCTACACTTTTACAGTGTTGCCGCACCATTAATCAGTCGTTCTTGTCAAGCCTTCTACTTCCATGCATATAACTCTGACAACTCCATCCAGAATCCACACTAACTACCCCCCACCACCCACCCACCACCCCTACCTCAACCCGACCCTCCTACCTCCCTAACCTCCTGTTATGAACAAAAATTTGTCTGTGTTCTGCCTGCCCATGCATGAATACCAAAGCACCTCGCCCCAAAGCCTGCAAAAGCTTTCCTAGTGCCTCGTCAACATTATCTGAGAACGGTCACAGCATATCCCTGGCCTTTCGTCCTGCTCGACCTCCTCTTCCAGTACGCACTCTGACCCTGACTGTTCTCTCATTGACCTCCTCTCCCACTATGCACTCTGACCCTGACTGTCCTCTTATTGCCCCGCCCTTTGAAAGGCCCAGCTCATAGACTGTATTTGCACCACTAGCTGCTCGACTGTACACCCACCCGTCCATCTATCCACCTATCCAGCCATTCGTTCATTCTTACATCTGTCAACCCCCCGACCCATTCATTTATCCATCCAAGCCTCCATATTCCTCCTACCCACCCTTCCATCTATTCATTCATCCACTCCCTCAGGCTTCCATCAACACACATGTATACTTATCCATCCGCTCTCCCATCCAAACCCTCAACCATCCAGCTGCAAACCCCTATCCGCATCCCCGCCCACCCCGGGTGGCTGTGCCTACCGTGGACGTAGAGGTCTGCGCGGGTGACGGCTGCGCCGAAGAAGTTGGTGGCGCGGCATTCGTACTCCCCCTCGTCCTCGGGGAAGACTCGCTCCAGGCTCAGCTCGCACGTGCCGTCGTCAAGGTAACGGGTCACGTGGGTAGGGGACTCCGGCAGGGGTTCCCCGTCCAGCATCCACGTCACTTCCGGCCTGGGAATGCCGATGGCCACGCAGACGAACTTGGCAGGCTGGCCCTCTGTGGCCTCCAGGGGAGACAACTCCACTGTGAAGCGCGGCTTCTCCCCAGGGGGCACCTCTGGCGCCTCTCCCTCCTCCTCCGTCTCCTCCTGTGGAGTGAGAGAAAGGAAGACGTGCGTGACGGGGGAAGAAGAATGAAGGATGTAAGCAGAAGAAATGAGAACGTGAAGGTACAGGCACTGAGAGAGATGGCGGAAAGAAAAGGTAGGCAGAAACGAAGGAAGGAAGGAGAAAGAGGAAGGAATAAAATGCAGAGAGGAAATGACATAAAAGAAAGAAACAAAGAAAAGCAACCAACTTCTTTCCAAGCCTTTCATGATCACGATCTTGTACATTTGATGAAATTCAGCACAGACTTGCTATGAAATTCTCTAAACTGAGTGTACATCTCCATCCTGTTACATCTTCCACTATTTAAAAAAAACTTTTTTTGTACAAACAAAGTCAGACCTCCTCCCCCAATCTGCAAACTCGGAGCAGATCTCCAACTTGACGCACGTTGGAAAAACATTCATGTTTCTCCCTCGTCTCCCACCGCGATTTGTAAGCAACTGACCAGGGCAATCTTGCGCTTACTCTAACCAGCTCTAGTAACTTTTCCTTATCAATGACCTTATATAGCCTACAGGAGCTAATAAGCCGAAATTTTGATTATTTTATTAATTCATTGAATCATTCTTCCACGCCATCCTAGTCCTCCGCCACAAACCCCTCTCTCTCCAGGCCCACCCACCTGCTCGGAGGTCCTGATGTCGGGGAGGATGACGTCGGCCGTGAGGAGATCCTCAAAGCGCTGACTCAGCTCCTCGGCCGTGTGGGTGTCGGGGGCCTCCTCCTCCTGCTGTTGCAGCGTCTCCACGGGCCGCGCCTCGGCCGTCTCCGTCAGCGTGGAGGTCACGGTGGTCGGCTCGGGCCTCTCCGGCGCCTCCTCCTCGATCTCCTCCTCCAGCACCGCCTGCGCCCCCTCCCGGGGCACGAACTGCGAGGAAACTTCCTCCGTCTCGGCCACGCTCGGCGCGAGCTCCGTGGTCTCCAGAGATTCCTGGGTCGCTGTCTCCGGAGCCGCGCGTTCCGTGGCGCTGACGTCATAACCCTCCACTTTCTCCTCCTTTGTGCGCTCACCCATGTCGGCAGCGGACTCCTCTTCCACTGGCAGCTCTGCAGGGGCAGCAAGGCCAAAGGGCAAAGGTTATAGAGAGGTCGCGGGTGCAAGGTCCACGTCAGGTTCACGACAAATAGAATCGGGATTGAGATCCGTCTGTGCCTCGATCGCCAAAGCGCTCTACTGAAGTTCGATTCCATACGTGGTTAGCGTATTACTGCAGTATTGCATAGAAATAGGACTATCGTCTACAGGTTGGGTCATCTTAGTGCGACAAGTCCGCATTACAAACCAAAATGGAGGGAGATTTCGTTATGGAAACGGATACAAACTGCAAACAGCGCTCTAGTGGGCTACCACAGCAAATGTTTCTACCACGAAATCCAAGTCTATGGAAACTAAAACGTGTGCACCTCTCCTGTTAAATGAGTGACTGAATGGCAGATGAATGGATCTACAAAAGCGGAAAAAAAGACGAATTAGTGTTTGATAGAGACAGTTCGTGCGATTTTCTTCACACGATTTGTGCCAGAATATAGCGATTTCGTGTTAACAAATGATCTACTAGCTATAGTAAACATTATGCATTGTAATCGGCTGTGACCTGCCAGTATGCATCGTGTGTGCATTCGTTGCATCTAGCTCTACGGAGGTCAATGTGTCCGTGCTTATATTACAGTCTACGTATTTATCTAAGAATCCGTATTGCATTCATATGTATATTTACCGTGACCAACTAACACTTGGCGATACCAAGTACTTTGAGTGTTGATTAAAACGCGATTCGATGACACGATAGATTCACTGAGGATGGTCGTGAGGTCCGGGCAGAGTGCCCCTCTGGCTGCGCCCATCGCCACTTCGACCCCTGCCTGCAAAGTTGCCTGCTCCCGTACGCCTTATACTGCCATCATGCTGTCCACCTTTCATAGGGAGGGGGGAGGGAAGGGGGGCCTTCAGCGTAGTGGGCGTGTATATCATCGGGCAGAACGTGCACTGGCAAGCAATGGCTCGTCACTCACAGCAAACTGTAGTTGTGGTTTTGAAAGGACTCGGTTGTGGACACACTGGATTAGGACTCGAGGGAAACGTTAATTTTCATGCCCTCGTAAATCAAGGTGGATGGTGATAGAGAACTCAGAAACCTTCTCATATTTTTACAGTCTACCTAAATTGTGCTTCAGGAAATGTATACGCGAATACTGATGACGGGGACTTGTAGGGAAAGCCTCACTACAGGTGAGCAAGCCTATATGGATCATTCAGTAACGTACAGTAACTACCTTACCATCAGCTTACCAACCTATGCAAAAGTATTGCTGTCCTGCATAAAGAGCAGATTACTTTAATAAGGGAACTATGCAACGATGCACAAGAACGAAGGCTCCAGTGTGAAACACACATAACACCTAGGCAACTGGAATGATCCATGGGATGGAATAAGACTCAAGGCATTTGCGACAGCAGTGCAGTGTTCCTTTGCGAATGCGTGGCAGTGTAGTGCAAATCGGGTTTTGAACGCTAGGAAACTTTGCTATTCATGTAGAAGAATTGTTCGAATAATAAATGACTCCTCAGTATCAAGGCTCTGCTTTGTGATGAGAGTTACTGTGCTGGCGAGTTCTTAGCAGACAAGCTCCTGGGATGCGTGGTGGAAATTATTGTGGTAGTGTGCAATAGCAGACTAGCTACTGGGATGCGTGGTGGAAATTATTGTGGTAGTGTGCAATAGCAGACAAGCTACTGGAATGCGTGGTGGAAATTATTGTGATAGTGTGCAATGACAGTGGTCAGTGGTCAGTGGCGTGTCTTGGCGCTCGTCCTCTAGGGTCGCGCAAGTCTCCGTTCAGGAGCAGTGGCTGCAGGGCCCAGAGCTGCCCAGTGGTCATCAGTGGCAGCGAGCGTGGTGGACACAGGCATAGGGGCTGGACTTGGCCTCAGACGGCGCGTCGTCCTTCCAGACTGCGAGGTAGATTCGCGGCTAGGTTCCCTGGCGGTTGGTCTACGCCAACCCTGGCGGACCATGGTCACACGAGGTGTCTGGCTTCAGGGCCTGCACACTATGGCTCCGGTCATCCATCGCAGGGGAGCGGCCTTGGCCCAGACCTGGGAGCTGCTGATGTTTGCACCTCGAGGAAGGCAAAGCGCCGAATGAAGTGGCCGTCAGCTCGGAGTTTTACGCCTTTCAGTCACAGAGAGACACATCTAAAGCTCAATTCGAAACCAGCTGGTAAATCCAGGTTGTTCCTTTGCAGTTTATATGGGAAATTAGTTATGTTAGCAATGGTGAAATCCGGAGAATTGCAGCCACAAATGGCTATCGTCACAAAATGCAATTTGAAAATAGTTCGGATTACTTTCTGGAAAATTGACCTCAATGAACTGTTTCCCACTGGACGGCAGTTTGTATCATCAAAAGACGATTTCATATCGTTTCAGTTTTCATTCCAAACTCTGACGGCCTCAGTCAACAAGCGTGTTGTCTCCCACCTACGAGACAGGTAAGCAGCGCAGTGGCAGCAGTCCTGTTCCACTGTCAGGTCTTTGCTCTACGAGCTCCATCTTCAGACTGTCTGACAGACTTCAACACTCCAAGCCTTCCTCACTCCTGTACGCCACGCCTCCCTGCACAAGGTGGGGAGAGCGCGCAGTTCTCTGTGTTCTGTGACTCCCAGCCTCAGGGAGGGCTGCTGCCCTGTGCATGTCCTCTGCAGTGTCAGCGTTCATGCAAGGCACCGGAATGATGTGGCAGCGGGAAGCATGACTAGACACTGACATGCAAATGGAACGAGAGTCCGTTGGCCACCTCTTTCAGGGGCGACGTGAAATGCGCAATTCATGCGACCAATGACGCATGCAGTTGTAGTGGGAGTGACCCTCCACTGACAAGTGTCGTGTCGTGTCGTGTCGTGTCTCTCCCAGAGGTCATGGAGTCGCGGCAGTGGGTACTGTGTGCTGCGTTGTTTTTAGTTTGGTTTTACGGAAGCTTCGTGAAGACGTGAGCGTTGTTAGAGAAGGGTGGCAGAACTGAGCATGGAGACTAAGCGAGACTGCTAATGAAAGTTAACATTTCGCTGAACATGCATGGCAAAATGAGCGAACATGATAAATGAATCCTTTGTCCTAACCGTATCATATTTATCTTGCGTAACAGAATTTAAAGAACAATTATCAACCAATGTTCATGGTAGAATTAAGGAATATGCTCATATTCAAATACAACATCCACAGCGTCATCGTGAGTGAAGGGAATTAGAAAAAACAAGGTTCAGCTCACCTGTTATTCCGGGTCAAACGAGCATGCCGCACAACAAATCACAAAAACCATGCCATTATCGAGTAGTCGGTTCTGGCCAGAGCTAGACCAACTGCGGGGGGTGCAACATGACCAAAACATCGTCTGACAATACAGTGGCGGGGATGAGTCACTGAAAACATGACAAGTCACAACCAACCAATCACAAGGGTAGGTCTACTGCAGTATAAACAAGTCGATAAATAACGACTACAGGGGTCAGATGTCACAATGACGTAACTACCAGCAGGTGAGCAAGCACTGTACACGTCACCGTTACCAACAAAGGAAGGATACACGTCACCATTACCAAAAGGGGAGGGCAACTACCGGGAAAGAATACAGAGGTAGGAATGAACTGCCACAGCTGGACAATCTACTCTCGCCGAAAGCCATGCAGATATCCACGCATGCTGTTTGGTTTACAGTCCTGCTTGACATTTTCCTCCTTCCCTTCCTTTTCTCGTCTCTCTACGTCACCGCCGTAAAGACCATGAGACGGAGCAAGAACAAGGAGAAGAAAGGTTCCTCAATGTTTACCCAAAATTTATTCACGGTGAAATACAGAAGTCTGAAGTCACACAATGGATCAATCTTTTTGTTGCGTACGAAAATAACGCCTCTCCTCCAGAAATGGAAAAAGCTGGTCACACCCGCAGCAGCACGAGGTGCACGCTACGTGCCTCGGCGCCAGACAGGGGCTCCAAGTACACACCTGCTTGCTCACCCGCTCTAACAACAACTGACTGACCGTCTACCAGCAAAAAGTCCACCATGGCGGGAGCGGCGTCACCACTTCAGGGTGGATCAGCCACTTCGCCCAGGGTGCAAGGACAACCGGGGTGGCAGGCTGCCCAGTCAGGGGTGGGTCCCACCGAGGGTCTGGCCACGTGGGGTGGGTGGGGGTCAGGGCGAAAGGGGAATGTGGCTGGTGTTCCCTGGGCGATTGGTCCGAGGCAGCGTGGGCCAGGGTGGGCAGTGCAAGGGGGGGGGGGGGGGCAGCCTGCCACGTCGGCCGTCCTTGTGGCGACTCAAGTCGTCCCAACAAAACCAAAACATCTACTACCTCCACGCCGCACAGTCCAAATTAACACGTGACTATCACGTGACAATCGCGTGCAGAAAGTAAATTCCAAGACGCTAAAGCTGGTAAGATGTTTGGAGATAAAGACAGGACACATAATGCTGCGTTTTAGCTTGGCAAGATGACAGAAACTGCAGGCAAACATGTTGCAGTTTTTTTTTAACACTGGTCCGAAGACGCATAACATTGAAGACTCTCTTGCGTTGAGAAAGCTAATATCCAATGCGATGGTTCCATGTTATCAATAAGACATCCAAAAATAGATTCTCTGTTAGTGAAAGAATGCTCGTTCAGTATATACACAAGTCATGAGAGTGACAGAGCAAATGGTTACTTCTCTGACAGGACTACATCAGTGAGAAACTTTCCACGGTGCAACCAGAGTAATCCCTGCAGTCCAAGTTCTCTGAGTCACGGCAAAGGGCGGACCCAAACACACAGCTGCTCTACCATGTCTGCCTTCAACACCTCAGCCAACCTCCTCCAGCCCTATCGACCAGCCAGCCAGCCACTCACGTTAACGGGAATCCAAGGAGAATTTCAAGAATTATTTTCGATACCTTCCCTTTCCAAATTAATATTCCATTTTTATTTTTAATAAGTGGAAATGTCTCTTCCAGTTTGAGATAAGAGTTGGAAGTTTTACTCCTTGTAATAGATACGTTTCCACTACTGGAAATTCTTGGACCTGTCCATTCACGTCAAGCAAGACTGCTCTATGAAAAGGAAGAGACACAAAAGGGAAAGCATGCGGGGGAGGCAAAATGGAAGTGGTGGTAGGGAATTGGGGGACAAGGAGAGAGTGGCGGTGGTGGCGATGGACATTGGGGGAGGGCTGACGTGTGCTGAAGCTCAGCTAGCTCTGGCATCTGGCGGTTGGGGGTTAGGTGGCAGACACACACAACTGCTCCAGGGCAGGCGGACACGTGCGGACACCGCGATCCCGACACAAGGTCAGGGCCGAAGGTCGATGACGTCACGCCTGCCAGAGACACGCGAAGAAGCATGACCACGCTCCAGAGCCGAGGCCGAGGAGCCAGGCCAGCAGTCTGAGCAGCAGGATGAGGACGAGGACGACCAGGAGGAATTCCTGCATGCACGCGTCCTCCTCTACGCTGCACAGCGGACGCCAACCTAGCGGCGACGTCGGGACGGCGGTGGGCTCCAGCTTCTCTGGGACGCCGCCTTCCTCCAGAGCCTCCGTGGTCTCGGGCTCCGCCGCCTCGGGCTCTGCCTCGGCAGCCGTGCGGGGCACTACAATACAACAGCGGCAGCCCCGGTGCTGGGTGTGTTGGAGGACTTTATCGCACCACACACACACACACACACACACACACACACACACACACACAAGCCTCGAGGTCGGAGGGGCAGCGGTCCGGCAAGGAGCTGCTGCCCCATCGAGGCCGAGGTGTGCGTACGTACTTCTAGCTTTCTGTACATGAGCAACTTCAGACAAAGGTGAGTGCAGGACGAGATGGCTATGGCACAGGTACACCATACATAGATAAACAGACTAGTCTGTGATATGTCGATGGGAGTAAACGAACAGTTTGGATGAGTGCGGGTCTGACTGCGGCTTGCTGTGGGTGCGCTCTGGCGCGGGTTGCTGTTGCTGCTGAAAGGCCAAGACACCGAGTGAAAGAGTGACAAGTCTTCCAAGGTCCACAGAGCAATGCTGGACAACAAGCGCGCTACAAAAAGCAGCCGAAAAAAGCTGGCACAACCCAAAAAGACAAACCCGAGTTCAGACTCACAGATCGAACCGAAAAATGAAAGGACAGACATCCATGACATGTAATGCAGAAAGTACACACAAGAACTCAATAGTTCAACAAAACAAAGTGGGTTTCTATGGGGGAGAATAAAAAACAAACAAAAACCCAATAAACTCAAAAGGTGCTCTCCTACTTTACAACCACTTGTGCAGCAAATGAAA
Organism: Theodoxus fluviatilis; assembly: GCA_034096865.1. Classification (NCBI taxonomy): domain Eukaryota; kingdom Metazoa; phylum Mollusca; class Gastropoda; order Cycloneritida; family Neritidae; genus Theodoxus; species Theodoxus fluviatilis. The sequence continues at coordinate 34,823 of JAWQFJ010000552.1, forward strand.
GAAAAAAGTTGACAAGGAATTCGGTTTATCTTCGAGGGTGGGGCAGAAAGCAAACCAAACTGCGGCTGCAAAAACTTCTCTGGCAATCGAAGCAAAATGCACTGGACTCGTATTGAGCAATTCTTCAAATTTAGAGCAAGTTCTCTCTTCCGTTCCTTCTCCTTCGCCGAAATATCACAAGAAACAAAGAGATTTCGGATGGCTGCTTTCTGCCCTCGACAAATCTCAGCGTCGGGTGGACAAGGTTTTAGACAGTATATCGGGTGAGGGCAACAAGCGGGTAGCCAGGTGTTCGAACCGTTCGAAACCCACGGGGCTACCTCCAGGAGCAGGCCCAGATTGCTTGGGACACTACCTGCCCCTCAACGATCTCGAGGTAGGGGGTTCGATTCTCCACCAATTTCTGCGTCAGGACATCGATCTTTTTACAGACTGGCCGTGATAGAACCTCGTTAGAGAAGCTTGGCATTTCCACGTGTTTCCGGATCTGCCTTACTGAACAATACGACACACAGCCGCCACCATCATCACAGTGGGGTCTCTTTGGTCAGCTAGCGGCAGGCGTTACAACGACCAGGTCTGGACAAAGGTCAACCTTGCGGTGCAAGAGAGGCGCACTGCCTGTACAGTGGAATGCAGGGGGGGAGTGGGGGGGGGGGGGTTGGCTCGTCACTTGGTCAGCCGGCGAGAGTTCCTCTTCTCCTGCTTGATCGATTCCAGCTGGAGCGTGCCGCCCGTCCGCTTCCATCGAAGCTCTATGTCAACCTCGATTAGATAAAACTCCTCGTGCAGGAGTCGGGACGCAGCGTCTAGGAACTCTGGCATGCAAAGAGAGCACAGAAACGTCAGAGGCAGCACAGGACGTGGGGGAGGAGGGGGGAAGGGGGGGGGGAGGAGGGGAGAGCAAAAAGTTCAAGGCAGGTGAAGCAAACACTTGGTCAAAAGTGGCCAAACAAAGCAGCAAATCACAAGCGGGAAAAAAATGTAAATCATTGTTTTTATCTCTCTCCGTAAACACGGTGATAGGTCATTTGGAGTTAACAACAACCCAAAATGTTTTACAATAAATGTAATATTACGATAAACATAGGGAATCGCGACGCTTACAAATAAGTGGAATGTCTCAACTGAAAAGTGTAACTAAAACTTGAACTACTTTCTTTGGCCGCAGCTACGTGGCATGCCCCGCTGATTCGATCTGATAATGACACCTGACATGAGAAATACAGACTAGGGTATGCTGTCATTTCAACTATTCTATCAACAATTATTCTGGATAAAAATGGCTCAAAAGGATTGTTTTCTGTCCCTATGTAAATATACATTCATACTTTTACCCCACAAAAGTGCCGACTGATAAGTAGAACTACTTGCTATCAGATCCCACCCATTCCAGGCTAGGTGCAAACTGGACTTGCCAACTCGAGACAAGCAGTACTGCCTACAGTACTGCCTAAGGAATGCCTACAGTGCTGCCTACAGTACTGCCTACAGTACTGCCTACAGTACTGCCTACAGTACTGCCTACAGTACTGCCTACAGTACTGCCTACAGCGCTGCCAACAGTACTGCCTACAGCGCTGCCTACAGTACAACAAGGAGCAGCATGCTGCGTGAGTCCGGCCATGCCATGCCATGCAGTGGTGGACTGGCAGTGTGCGGTGTTTTCTCTACAGACATGAAGACAGGACTACGGGTGACCAGATATTCTTTTATTGGCCACAGAATACAAGCAGACCCAAATGCTAAGTCTACAAAGACAAGCTAACAACTCTGCATCGTCAGCTTGCCACCACAAATAACATTCCCAGCATCTCACGCAGGCTTGTCTATTAAATGCTGATGTTCAGCACAACACCGATAGCACATAAAGTCCCGAGAAGGCCAGGTTTGCAAGCTACAGAGTACAGACACGAAGCGAACGCACCCCTACCCTCATGGCCCTCTGCCGATTGCACACGCTGTATGTTGCAGTTGTCCTGTTTTGTCTGCCTGATGTATGTAGTTACTGACAAAGTCAGCTCTAAGAATTTGTCATACAGCATCACTCATAGAAATGCTTTAATCGATAATTTGCTTGTCTTCTTGCTCCAGAACCAGAGCAAATACAAAACAACCCCAAAAATGTTGCTTAAATCACTCATCACTTACATTACATGGATGCAAGTCATTTGCAAATAAACGGTAAATATTCAACAATCATAGCAAAAATATAGTTTTTTTTAATAGTTCATGCGAACAGTCCCACGTAACATTTTTATCATCTCTGCCTCATGTTGTGGCACGTCAGTTTGCAAATGAGAGCACCAGATAGTGGTGATCTTGGGACGGTTCTTTCGATATCACATTCACCTTTCGTGAGACCAAAACAGTGAGTCGACTGCAACAGCGACTAAGACGACTAGTTCTACCATGAGCGGATCGTGGTAAACTGACATTAGGGTCGTATACTTCAGGCAGTGATGCCTACTCTTCTACTCTACGTCACACACTGCTACTGTTCCAGCATCCTCTACCGTGCTTCCACACCTACTGCCAGGATCTCTACTACGTCTACTGGCTAGGACAGTAGTGCAAGGTACTAGTGCTAATCTTGCTCAAGATGAAAAGAAAAGCAGCAACAAATCAAATGAAAATGGCGAGCAAGTTGAGGGCAGAGCACAGATGTTGGAAGACTTGCACCATGTTGATGTAGATTTAGTTGCTCCCGTGTCGTAACAACGATAGATGCGTAATGATGATAGTTACTAGATGTCAGGATGTTCCGTAATTCTCACAATGTGCGAACTTACCTGAATAAATACAAGTTATCTTACTTACGTTGGTATGCATAAACTCTTCACTGAGCATGGATAACAGATACTTAAACAAGCATACCAAGTCACCGCGTAGCATATCAGACATGCTACTCTCATTTATCTCTTCAGGTAAATGAAACTTGAGAGGCATATTATCACAAATCAAGGAAACAAGATTGTCATTGAATCATATCCTCATACTATGTCTCTGGAGTGTCCACAACGCAATGAAAGAACTCCATACGTGACACAGCTGGAGCATGTACTCACACACCTGTCACCATGCAGATCTAAGCCGACAGCTGCCTAAACGTGATGCCGCTGCAAGTTACCCAAGATCTTTCTCTACGACGCCAGGGACCCTGGAGGGCTCAGGCAGCACAGGAGGAGACCACGTTTCTCCAGGGACGGCTCCCTGCCTGCCCCAACCCTCTACCACCAGGCGACAGTGAGGCTGCATTGAATGCCACCACCTTCAACTCGAGGCATCTCGCTTTCTCCACAGTCCACCCCGGGTACCTCAGCTCCCCTTTACGCTGTTTGGACTGAGCAAGGAAGACGCCCGCTAGACCGCATAGATCCATCTCGTCTCTCTCCAGTGCCTCGAGAACGTGGGGATAAACAGACCAGGCGACAGCGCCTATCCGACAGTCGTCCTCACCTCTGCGTCCCTGCATCCCTGTCTTCTCTGCGTTCTCCCTCTGCGCGAGAGTGAAGGTCAAGGGGCGACTACGTCTCACAACTCCCGACATCTCTCCACCCTGCTGGAAACTAGGAGAACATATGCTATCGTCCTTCTCTTCACGCAACCCCGTCGCTTTCTCACCCCGTCTAAAACTACGACTATGGAAGGTGTTTCTACATCTCTGCAAGCCAAAGCTAAACTCAGCTCCAAGCCCTGTCAGCCTCGAGATGGAAATAGAGCGGACGTTTCCGTATCTCCTCCTATCTGCCTCCACCCCATCCACACATCCCTGTCTTCCTAACATTGCCTCATCCCTACTCCGCATGGATCCGAAAATAGACACCAAATTCTCACAGCTCTGACGTAACTCCCTCGCCACGCCTGCTTTCTGACTGGGCCTGGGACTCAGGATACCCCGACACCTCTGCCTGCCTCCCCCCGCCTCGTCCCCATCCCGACTGGGCTGGAAGGCTGCTTCCTTACTTTCAACGAAAATTTCGATCCAGGTGGTGGCCTCGCCGTGGTCGTTGCGCGCTTGGCACATGAACTCGGCATCGTCCTCCTCGCTCACGGGCTGGATGGTCAGCGTCGAGCGCCCACCCTCGTAGTGAGTGATGTAGCGCTCGCTTGGCTGCAGGGGTTCCCGATTCTGCAGGGAGGTAGGCAGAGACAGTCAGGGGCACACCGTGAAGGAGGATGATGGATGTGTAGATGAAGAGTGAGAGAGAGAGAGAGAGAGAGAGAGAGAGAGAGAGAGAGAGAGAGAGAGAGAGAGAGAGAGCAAGAGGGGGGGGGGGGAGAAGAGAGAAGAGAGAGGAGAGAGAGAGAGAGAGAGAGAGAGAGAGAGAGAGAGAGAGAGAGAGAGAGAGAGAGAGCAAGAGGGGGGGGGGGTTGGGGGTAGGATTGAGGAGAGAGCGAAATGGGATTAAGTGAAAAGAAAGACACGGAGCGACGGAAGACGCATGCATAATGAACAGATGGAAGAGTGAATGAATGAATGGGTGGATAGCCAGATGCAGAAACATGACAGGGAGAAAAACTGCCAGATGGATGGATAGAAAAAAAAATGATGAATAGGTGAGGCCAATGGATAACTAGATACATGTTTAAAATACTGGATGAAGAGCCAGTGAATTACATGACGTCACGTCAGAGGCTGAGAGCCATCCAATGAGGTGACGACAAAACAGAGTGGCAACCACTGGACGAGACGACGTCACGACAGAGAAAGAGCTACTAAATGAGATGACGTCACGACAGCGAGGAGCACAGAATGAGATGATGTCACGACAGCGAGGAGCACAGAATGAGATGATGTCACGACAGCGAGGAGCACAGAATGAGGTGATGTCACGACAGCGAGGAGCACAGAATGAGATGACGTCACGACAGCGAGGAGCACAGGATGAGATGATGTCACGACAGCGAGGAGCACAGAATGAGGTGATGTCACAACAGCGAGGAGCACAAAATGAGGTGGCGGCCGCGGTTCACGCACCAGGAACCACGTGAGCTCGGGCAAGGGGATGCCGATGGCCACGACTTCCAGGGTGATAGTAGAGCCCAACAGGGCGGTCGCCTCTCGGTGGAGGGTCTGCGTGAAACGGGGAGCTTCCGGTGCCCCGACCTCGGGGGCAGGGGCGGTCTCCTCAGGCTTCTCTGTGGAAGGAACGGGAAAGTGTGTTAAACAGACAGACAGACAGACAGACAGGCAGACAGGAGACAGGCAGACAGGCAGGCAGGCAGACAGACAGACAGACAGACAGACAGGCAGGCAGACAGACAGACAGACAGGCAGACAGACAGACAGACAGACAGACAGACAGACAGACAGACAGACAGACAGGCAGGCAGGCAGGCAGACAGACAGACAGACAGACAGACAGACAGACAGGCAGGCAGACAGACAGACAGACAGGCAGGCAGACAGGCAGACAGGCAGACAGGCAGACAGACAGACAGACAGACAGACAGACAGACAGGCAGACAGTCAGGCAGGCAGGCAGGCAGGCAGGCAGACAGACAGACAGACAAACACAGCAGCACACACGACAGACACGACAACACACAGAGACACGACAGACAAGACACACACACACACACCACACACACACACACACACACACACACACACACACACACACACACACACACACACACACAAGAAGAAAGACAGGCAAACAGTAAGATAAGTGGAGAAACTCACCCTCAAAGGAACGATCAGAGCAAGAAATAATGAAAAAGCAAGATAATGCAGAGTTAAATGCACTACAAAGAAGAAACAGGAGACGAGGAGGAGACATTTAATAAGGAAGAAAGTAAGAGTGCTGCCTTCAGCAAATTGGTCAAAACTAGCTGTTGGGCATTGCCAGTTCATAAAAATCGTTTTCAATAAAACTTTCAACTCATAATAATTCTCGTATTCTGCACATACGGGAATAAAAGTACGGCTCATATGTGCATTTTTCCCCTGCAGTGCAGTCCATGCACACTGCCCACTTGACCAAATTGATGTCCATCTCGGATTCAAGTCCTGACTTACCCAACAACAGCCCTGAGTACCCAAGCACTCACCTGCAGGCTTTTCCTCGATTTCCTCCACGATCTCCTCAGACTTCATGGTTTCTTGCACCGTGATGGTTTGCTCTGCAAGCGTCTCTTCCTTCGTTTCCAACTCCACGGTCATTTCCGTAATCGTCTCCTCCTTCTTCGTCTCCTCCTTGGTCTCAACCTCGAAGGTCATTTCCGTGACCGTCTCCTCCTCGGTCTCGACCTCCAGGGTCAGTTCTGTTGCAGTGACGTCTTTGGTCTCGAGTGTCTCCTCGAGTTGGAGGCTCATCACGACCTCCTGGGTTTCCTCTCGCTCCGATTCGAGAGTCATCTCTACCTGCTCCGTCTCCTCCTCCTTCTCCTCGGGCTTCTCCTCGGGAACTGCGGGGGGAAAGTAAGAACGCAGGTGAGTCTCGGTTTGTCAGGCGCTAGCACTTACCTTTGGAAGAAGACATTGTCGCTGGCGTCCAGACGGTGGAAGGAAACAGGTGAGGCTCGGCTGTCTGCTCCAAGGGCTCGAATCCTGTGCTGCTGTCAAGTTCTAATCACAGGTAAGGTTCTGCGACGTCTAATACATAATTCGAACTAAATGCTTTGCTCTGTTGATTTGTTAAATGACAGGTAGGCCTCAAAGAAAATACAAAAATATCGCTAATTTGCGTCATCCCCTCAACAAAAATAGCAGCTTTCTACATCACAAACAAGACGTTTAGCGTAATCAAAGGTACTGGACCTGGAGATGAAAAAAACTATTCTACGGGAAACAAAACTCGACAAGTTCCACCTCCATCTCCATGACAACGCAAGCTTCTGAAGAGACTGCTGCAGACCTGTGGGGACGCAGGGAGCTGGACGCACTCCCCGAGACCCCCGAGGGGGAGAGGGAGGCCAGGACTTACTGAGGACGCTGACCACTGCGGTCGACGAGACGGATCCGACACGGTTGGTGATCTCCACGCGGAATGTGCCCGCGTCCTCGGGGAACACCTCCGTGATGTCCAGGGTGGACGTGTCGTGGGTCGTGGTGACCCGGAAGTCCTCGTTGACCTCCAGGACCTCATTGTCCAGGAACCACGTGACTTTGGGCGCCGGGTGCGCCAGGAACGTCACGAACATTCGCAGCGGTGACCCGTCCTTGACCTTCATGTCGACGAGTGATGTCACCAGCTGCGGGGCAGTGTCTTCTTTGCCTTCGGCCTGGACAACCTCGACCTCGCTGACTTCTGCCCTCTCAATGGGAGACAACTCCGTCTCGGGGCGAGCCTCCTCTGCGGGCTGCTCAGGGACCTCTTCGGTGGTGACCGTCGCTTCCTCGGGAACTTCCTCTGCCGCCACCACCGCCGGCTTCTCTTCTTCGACGGCGAGCGGCTGTGTGGAGACCTCGACCAGGCTCTGGGCGGGCTGCTGGGGCACGACCTTGTCCGTGATCTCCTCCGCCTCCAGGGCGAACGCCTCTTCGGGCGAGACGTCCGTCACCTCGGAGGGAACCTCCTCCTGGACATCGGCGGCCTCCGTCACGGCCTCCGTGACGCCTTCCGCGGGGGTTTCGGGAACGACAGCCTCGGCCATATCGTCCGTGGTCCCCTCGGGTTCCGCCGTCACCTCGAACGTGGCCTCCGCCGGTTTTTCCTCCTCCACGGCAACGGTCTCCACGACCTCCACCGTCACCTGTTCGGTGACTGTTTCCGGAGCAGCATCCTCGGGGAGTTGTTCAGCAGCGGCAGGGACGACGTCCTCGACCTCTGCCTCGGCAGCCGTCGGCTTCTCCTCCTCAACGACGGCAGCTTCTTGGGGAACATCGGTGACAGTTTCTGTGGGCTTCTCCGGGACGACCTCCTTGGAGACTTCTTCCACCGAGATGACGTCAGCGATGGTGACTTCGCCGACCACTCCAGTGGGTTTCTCTTCCTCCACCTCCACCGTCTCGCTGATGGTATCCGTGACGGCCTCAGCGGGCTGCTCGGGGGCCACCTCCTCGGGAATTTCCGCCACAGTCTCCTCGGCTTCAGTCACTTCAGCTTCGGCCTCGGCCACCTTCTCCTCCACTGTGGCAGCTGCGGAGACTTCCTCTATGGCCGTCTCCACCGTCTGCTCAGGTTTGACTTCTTCGGAGATCTCTTCGGTGACTTCGACTTCCTCTGGAGCGACTTCAGCTTCAACGGCCGTAGGTTTGTCTTCCTGGACGGTGGCCTCTTCAGAGACATCTTCAGCAGCGGCCTCTTTGGGAGCCTCGGGCACGACCTCTTCGGAGATCTTATTTGCGGGGGCAGCTTCTTCCTCGGCGAGCTCCACCTCGACAGCACTCGGTTTCTGCTGCTCGACCTCGGCCACCTCGGCCACGACCTCGGTGACGGTCTCCTCGGGCTGCTGGTACGCGACCTCCACTGAGATCTCCTCCGTCTGGGCAGGCTTCTCCTCGGCCAGCTCTGCCGTCACCTCGGTGGGTGTTTCCTCCTCCATGACAGGGGTTGCCTCGGCCTGTTCCACAGTCTCCTCCGCAGGGAGTTCCTTCTCCTCCTCGGCAAGTTCTTCGAGCTCTGGGGCCTCCTGGATGGACTCCTCGGGCGCGACCTGGGACGGGTGTCTGGCCTCAGCCACGATCTTCTCCTTGACGTGCTCGATGATTTCCTCCGTGAGGCGCTGGGCCACGGTCTCGACAGACAGGTCCTCGGTGGTGGTTTCCTCCAGGGACTCCACCCCAGTGATGGCCGGCTTCACTTCCTCGACCCCCACTACCTCGGACACCGTCTCCATGACTTCCTCCACTGGTTGCTCAAAAGAAACTTCCTCAGAGATTTCTTCGGTGACAAGTGGTACTTCGGCGGTTGTTTCCATGACAACTTCGGTTGGTTTTTCCTCTTTGACTGTCACAGTTTCGACAGTCTCTTCAGTGACCTTTTCCGTGGGCTGTTCTGGGACAACCTCTTCAGGGATCTCTTCAGTGACGACTGCCTCTTCTGTGGTGACTTCAGTCACGATTTCTGCAGGCTTTTCCTCTTCAATCGTGACAGTTTCGACAGTCTCTTCACTGACCTCTTCCTTGGGCTGTTCTGGGACAATCTCTTCAGGGATCTCTTCAGTGACAACTGCCTCTTCCATGGTGACTTCAGTCACGACTTCTGCAGCCTTTTCCTCTTCAATCGTGACAGTTTCGACAGTCTCTTTAGTGACCTCTTCCTTGGGCTGTTCTGGAACTGTCTCTTCCGGGATCTCTTCAGTGATGACTGCCTCTTCAGTGGTGACTTCAGTCACAACCTCAGATGGTTTCTCTTCTTCAACGGCCACAATTTCGACAATCTCTTCAGTGACCTCTTCGGTGGGCTGTTCTGGGACAAACTCTTCAGGGATCTCTTCAGTGACAACTGCCTCTTCCATGGTGACTTCAGTCACGACTTCTGGAGGCTTTTCCTCTTCAATCGTGACAGTTTCGACAGTCTCTTCAGTGATCTCTTCCGTGGGCAGTTCTGGGACAACCTCTTCAGGGATCTCTTCAGTGACGACTGCCTCTTCCGTGGTGACTTCAGTCACAATCTCAGATGGTTTCTCTTCCTCAACTGCCACGATTTCGACAGTCTCTTTAGTGACCTCTTCCGTGGGCTGTTCTGGGACAACCTCTTCAGGGATCTCTTCAGTGACAACTGCCTCTTCCGTGGTGACTTCAGTCACGACTTCTGCAGGCTTTTCCTCTTCAATCGTGACAGTTTCGACAGTCTCTTCAGTGACCTCTTCCGTGGGCAGTTCTGGGACAACCTCTTCAGGGATCTCTTCAGTGACGACTGCCTCTTCCGTGGTGACTTCAGTCACAATCTCAGATGGTTTCTCTTCCTCAACTGCCACGATTTCGACAGTCTCTTCAGTGACCTCTTCCGTGGGCTGTTCTGGGATAACCTCTTCAGGAATCTCTTCAGTGACGACTGCCTCTTCCGTGGTGACTTCAGTCACAATCTCAGATGGTTTCTCTTCCTCAACTGCCACGATTTCGACAGTCTCTTTAGTGACCTCTTCCGTGGGCTGTTCTGGGACAACCTCTTCAGGGATCTCTTCAGTGACAACTGCCTCTTCCGTGGTGACTTCAGTCACAATCTCAGATGGTTTCTCTTCCTCAACTGCCACGATTTCGACAGTTTCTTCAGTGACCTCTTCCGTGGGCTGTTCTGGGACAACCTCTTCAGGGATCTCTTCAGTGACAACTGCCTCTTCCATGGTGACTTCAGTCACGACTTCTGCAGGCTTTTCCTGTTCAATCGTGACAGTTTCGACAGTCTCTTCAGTGACCTCTTCCGTGGGCTGTTCTGGGACAACCTCTTCAGGGATCTCTTCAATGACGACTGCCTCTTCCGTGGTGACTTCAGTCACAATCTCAGATGGTTTCTCTTCCTCAACTGCCACGATTTCGACAGTCTCTTCAGTGACCTCTTCCGTGGGCTGTTCTGGGACAACCTCTTCAGGGATCTCTTCAGTGACAACTGCCTCTTCCGTGGTGACTTCAGTCACGACTTCTGCAGGCTTTTCCTCTTCAATCGTGACAGTTTCGACAGTCTCTTCAGTGACCTCTTCCGTGGGCAGTTCTGGGACAACCTCTTCAGGGATCTCTTCAGTGACGACTGCCTCTTCCGTGGTGACTTCAGTCACAATCTCAGATGGTTTCTCTTCCTCAACTGCCACGATTTCGACAGTCTCTTTAGTGACCTCTTCCGTGGGCTGTTCTGGGACAACCTCTTCAGGGATCTCTTCAGTGACAACTGCCTCTTCCGTGGTGACTTCAGTCACGACTTCTGCAGGCTTTTCCTCTTCAATCGTGACAGTTTCGACAGTCTCTTCAGTGACCTCTTCCGTGGGCTGTTCTGGGACAACCTCTTCAGGGATCTCTTCAATGACGACTGCCTCTTCCGTGGTGACTTCAGTCACAATCTCAGATGGTTTCTCTTCCTCAATTGCCACGATTTCAACAGTTTCTTTAGTGACCTCTTCCGTGGGCTGTTCTGGGACAACCTCTTCAGGGATCTCTTCAGTGACAACTGTCTCTTCCGTGGTGACTTCAGTCACGACTTCTGCAGGCTTTTCCTGTTCAATCGTGACAGTTTCGACAGTCTCTTCACTGACCTCTTCCTTGGGCTGTTCTGGAACTGTCTCTTCCGGGATCTCTTCAGTGATGACTGCCTCTTCAGTGGTGACCTCACTGACGACCTCAGAAGGTTTCTCTTCCTCTACGGTGACGATTTCGGCCACCTCTTCGACTTCCAGCTGGACGGTCTGCTCTGGCTTGGCCTCTTCAGGAACCTCTTCGACAGAGGTCATGACCTCCATAGCATCGTCCATCTTGCTGACAGCAGGAACCTCCCTCTCGACCGTGAGGGTTTCCTTCACCTCTTCAACAGTCTCTTCAGAGGGACGCGCCGCCTCGACCTCTTCGAGCATCTCTTCCGTGTCGACAGCAGTCTCTGTCGTCTCTTCGGTGATGGCGGCGGATGGAACCTCTTCCTGCACAACAACGGTTTCTCTGATCTCTTCGACGGTCTCTTCAGCGGGTTTCTCTGCTTCAGCCTCAGGGGTGATCTCTTTAGCTGATGTGACGTCAACGACAGTCTCTTCCACGTCGACAGAGGCAGGCTGTTCGATGTCCACAGTGATTGTTTCCTTGACGGTTTCAGTGACGTCTTCGGTAGGAGCCTTGGGGACTGTTTCCTCCAAGGTTTCCTCGGATATGAAAATCTCGGTAGTTTCCTCGGCCTCGACGGCGGTGGGCTTTTCCTCTTCCAGGGAGATGGTCTCGCGGATCTCTTCCACCGTCTCTTCGCTGGGTTTCTCGGCTTCCACGTCCGCCGGGACGTCCTCCACCTGCTGCAGCATAGCCTCCTCATGGCCAGCCTCCGCTGCAGAGGGAACCTCCTCCACGAGGAATGCGGTCTCCTCGACAACCTCGGTGACCGTCTCTGCGGGCTGCTCCGCCTCCAATTCCACGGTGATCTCCTCCGACTCGGTAGTGTCCACGGTGACCTGCTCCTCGCGGGTCTCGGTCAGGACTTCCGTTTCCATGGTGACGGTTTCGCTGACTTCTTCCGTGACTTCTTCCGCGGGCCGCTCTGCCTCGACGTCGGGGGAAATCTCCTTGGCCTCGGTCTCCACCTCCTCAATATGCTCGGGGACCACCTCGGCGGACTCCTCCTTCTCCAGGGTGATGGTTTCCCGGATTTCCTCCGTGACCTCCTCCGTGGGTCGCTTGGTCTCCACGTCGGGGGAGATTTCTTTGGTGGTGACTTCCTCCTGAAGGACCTCTTCAGGGACGACTTCAGCGGCCTCCTCTTTTTCGATAGTGATCGTCTCCCTGACTTCCTCTGTCGTCTCCTCCATGGGTCGTTCTGCCTCCACATCTGGAGAGATTTCCTTGGTGGTGACCTCGACCTCGACGACTTCTGCAGGCACGACTTCTGCAGTCTCCTCTCCCTCGACCATGATGGTCTCTCTGACTTCCTCGGTGACTTCCTCGAGAGGTCGCTCAGCTTGTACGTCAGGGGAAATTTCTTTGGTTTCGGCTGGAACTTCCGAGACCTCCTCAGGGACCACTTCCGCCGTTTCTTCCTTCTCGACGGTGATGGTTTCCCTGATTTCCTCGGTGATTTCTGTGATTGGTTTTTCGGTCTCGACATCTGGGGACAGGTCCTGGGCTTTGATCTGGACCTCGATCTCCTCTCTAGCGGTCACCTGCGCTGCCTCCTCATTCTCCACCGTGATGGTCTCGCGAATTTCCTCCGTGACTTCCTCAAAAGGCCGCTCAGCCTCCACGTCGGGGGAGATGTCTTTGGCCTGGGTTTCGGCCTGAACGACTTCCTCAAGAACCACCTCGGCCGTCTCCTCCTTCTCCACCGTGATGGTCTCGCGAGTCTCCTCCGTGACCTCCTCGAAGGGTCGGTCTGTTTCCACGATGGGGGACAGGTCCTGGGTCTCAGCCTCGGCAGAAGTGACCTCCTGGGGCACCACCTCGGCCGCCTCCTCCCTGGAAACCACCAGCGTTTGGCGCACTTCTTCCAGCGTCTGTTCAGCCGGCCGCTCCGACTCCATGTCGGGGGAAACGTCCTTGGTGGTGACCTCGGTCACGTGCTCCGTGACCTCGGTGACCTGCTGGGTGGGGATATCCTTGGTGGTGGAAGCGAGATCGAGGGTGGGGCGGTCGTACTCGACCTTCTCGGCAGCTGGGGCGGCGATCTCTGAGACCTCCTCTGGGACCTGGTCGACAGTGAGCTCCATGACCATTTCCTGCTGAGGCTTCTGCTCCCACTCGATGGTCAGCTCCTGGCGGTGGCGCTCCTCGGCCTCCACCGTCGTCGTGGTCTCCATGGTGACCTCTTCGGTGAAAATCTCCTTGCTGGTGACAACCTCTTTCTGGGTCGGGGCCTGGAACTCGATGACGAGCTCCTCTGTCGTGGTGGTGGGTTTGGGACCGATGGTCAGCTCCTCGCGGAAGAGCTCCTCGGAGGTGGCCTTCTCGACGACCAGCTCCTGTCTGAAGCGCTCCTCCTCCTGGGTTACCTCGGTGTCGATGGTGACTTCCTCCTTGAAGGTTTCTCCAGTGACGCGGTCCACGAAGCGCTCCTCCAGCGTGATGGTGTCCTCCACGGGTCCCACCATGAAGGTCTCCTGCCGGTCGACTTCCGTCTCCCGCTCGGGAGCCTCGAAGACAACCTCCTCTCGGTAGGTCTCCTCCTCAGATATCTCGGTAGGCCTTTCAAAGACGACTTCTGTGGTGAAGGTTGCTTCACGGGTGGTCTCCTCCTGTTGTTGGATGAACAGCTCTTCCTTGTATGTTTTCTCCTTGGTCACCTCTCGCTCCTCCTCGATGATTACCTCTTCTTTGTAAGTTTCCTCTTCGGTGATATCTGGCTTTTTCTCGATAATCACCTCCTCTCGGTAGGTTTCTTCCTCAGTGATCTGAGGTCTTTCTTCGATGACCACTTCCTCCCTGTATTTCTCCACTTCTGTCACTTCGGGTTGTTCCTCGATAATCACCTCCTCTTTGAAAGTTTCCTCTTCCGTTATTTCTGGCTTTTTCTCGATGATCACCTCCTCTTTGTACCTTTCCTCCTCGGTGATTTCGGGCTGTTTTTCAATGACCAACTCCTCCTTGTATGTTTCCTCTTCGGTAATCTGTGGTCTCTCCTCGATGATCACTTCCTCCCTGTATTTCTCCACTTCTGTCACTTCAGGTTGCTCCTCGATGACGATCTCCTCTTTGAAAGTTTCCTCTTCCACTATTTCTGGCTTTTTCTCGATGACGATCTCCTCTTTGTACCTTTCCTCCTTGGTGATTTCGGGCTGCTTTTCAATGACCAACTCCTCCTTGTATGTTTCCTCTTCGGTAATCTGTGGTCTCTCCTCGATGATCACTTCCTCCCTGTATTTCTCCACTTCTGTCACTTCAGGTTGCTCCTCGATGACGATCTCCTCTTTGTACCTTTCCTCCTCGGTGATTTCGGGCTGCTTTTCAATGACCAACTCCTCCTTGTATGTTTCCTCTTCGGTAATCTGTGGTCTCTCCTCGATGATCACTTCCTCCCTGTATTTCTCCACTTCTGTCACTTCAGGTTGCTCCTCGATGACGATCTCCTCTTTGTACCTTTCCTCCTCGGTGATTTCGGGCTGCTTTTCAATGACCAACTCCTCCTTGTATGTTTCCTCTTCGGTAATCTGTGGTCTCTCCTCGATGATCACTTCCTCCCTGTATTTCTCCACTTCTGTCACTTCAGGTTGCTCCTCGATGACGATCTCCTCTTTGTACGTCTCTTCCTCTTCAGTGACCTGAGGCTGTTCCTCGATGACCACCTCCTCTATGTACGTCTCTTCTTCGGTGATGTCCGTCGGTCTCTCAATGACCAGTTCCTCCTTGAACTGTTCGGCCTCCGTGACTTCCGTGACCTCTGTGGTTGTCTTCGTTTCCATGGTGACTTCCTGTCGGAAGCGCTCCTGGATTTCCTGTTGTGTGGTTTGTATGTCCAGTCGGATTTCCTCCGTGATGGTGTCCTGCTGTGGCTGCCTCGGCGCGAGGACCACCTCCTCCACGAAGCGTTCCTCTTCCTCCATCTCCTTCTCGGAGGGCACGTCGGGCGCCTCTGAGGAAGGGGCACTGGACGCTGCGGACAGAAAACGGAGGCCGTTGGTGTGATCGTTCACTGAGGGAATGTAAAAATCGATCCATGAAGAAGTGAAAAATAATTAAACTCGAACAATTGAAATTCTTGTGAACGAATAATTAGCTAGTTTTTTTTCTCTCTCCAAAATTACAGGAATGGCATTTTAACTTTTATATTCGAATGAAATAATAAAAATTCAAAAAGTCTCAATATTTACAATTGGGGCAGTACTTACAAAGAAACGTATCAGAGAGTGTGAGTGCATTATTCATGATATTTCAAGCGAGAACTTACATACTAGAAGAACAATGCTATTTTTGTTTGTTTATAATACAGTATGACGTGTCACTGAAAGCAGCAAGGTCAAGTCACGGCAAACAGACAGCTGATCAAGTGCATGCAGTTGATAATTTATGAAGACATTTCCCAGTGAGTTTCGAAAGCTTCTAGTCAAAATATGATGCTGATCAATGATGACTATGGAACGTCACCCAAGTTATCTTCGACGCAGAGTTCACTCATCGAATCCTACAGTCCATCCACTCCAAAGGAAAGTTCTAGAATCTAAGGACAGCCTGAGGCCTGGTGCTTCAGAAACTACGAGTAGAGAGCATAAGACGAAGACACAGTCGCCGTAAGTCTAATCGACTCATCACTCCACAGTGGACAGTACGAGGCTACTGTGCGGTCAATGGTCCCCCACTAGGTGCATCTAGACAGGGAAGAAAATCGCAGTGCTGTTGCTGGATCATCTCTACAGTGCTGCTACGCACTCAGAAATACACACCTGTGTACAATGGGTCCTGTCTTAAGTGCTGATTTGCACTGTAAAATGCGTTAAGTACAGACACCAATCTGCATCTACGGTGATACTACCTGATGGGAGAGAGATTTCTCAAGTGGGCTGCTAGACACAGCAGAGTGAAATCGGTGCGGAGGCACTCTGCGGGAAATGGTAGTGGTGCTGTGCCGTGCACATCCTTGTCTCTCTCCTCTCAGCCTCGGGTCGAAACACCACCACAAATATATGGCAGTTCTAGTTTACCAATTTCAACTTTTCTATGTTTAGAATAATGCTTAAGAGTTATTATACTGTCGTGGACTTGATTCTATATTTAGAGAATGCATTCAAGACAATTAATCATGAAAAGGGGCTGATTAAAACTCAGGGGTAAAGACTTTCATGTATAAATGCGGGATACGGATGGGGAATTAACTTATCAATTATATCTTACTGAATCACAGTTAGTCTTCTCGATGCAGGAATCTAAGCATCCGGCTTTTGGGGTTCATCTTTATAATGAGAGTTGTTAAGGCTGGAAAGTTGAGAGGCTGAGTGTAGATTGAGGATTTCTCAGGTGGGACTAGGGGGATGTTGGGGGTGGGGGGTTGAGAACGGGCTGTGAGGGTGCCATGGTGCGGGGAAGAGGGAACACGTATAGGGTGGAGAGATGTATCCCACTCCAGGGTTGAGGGTTTCTCACGCCACAGGGCAAGAGGCATCCACTGAGGCAGGGGGGGGGGTGCACCGCCACCAGGAGACACTTACTGTCCAGTCCGTCCCTGGCTCGCTCAAAGGAGCCCGCAGCGACTGAGAGTCGTGATGGAGACATGCTTCGGCCCAGGGGAAACCCCGGACATGGCAGACGTGCGCACACTTGTGTTGGAGCGACTGAGACAGCGTTGCTGACATACGCCTCGTGCGATGTTGTATGCATTTACAGAGTAATGCTCAAGTGCAACCCACGTCTTGCACAATAACTCGCTTCCATTCCATCCCATGTTTTGCTAGGAATATCACCTTGTTCACAGCTTCATAATTGCACATGGTTTGTGCTATCAAGTCAAGGCAAATGTATACGCAAGGCAAAACGTATGTTAATTAATTCAGCAAATTGCGATGAATAAACCACAAGCAGAGCAAAGCATTTCAAAGACAAATTGTCACAAAACATCAACAACGTCATAACAATCAATGCATCAATGGTAACCAAAAGCATGAGCATTGATTTAAGTGTGTTTACATGCAGTACTGGCAAAATGTGCTTACATGAAAATCTTCTAGGATTAGAGATTCATACGGTGACTCCTGAAGTAAATACACTTCAAGCAGCGTTTTTGTTTTAATAAAGAAAGCTGCGCTTAATATTCATTGAAAGCAAACTTTTTTTTCTCATTTTGCTCATGCTAGCATTAACGAAAAGCATCATACCATATCATAATGCAGCGTACACATAAACAGCCAGTAATTATCAACAGCACTGGCATCAACAAACAATGTAGATCTACAGTAAACACACGAAACACGTACATGAAGATAACGTCAAAAGTGTGCAAAAGCAAAATGCTCATCGGCCCACTAAACAAAGACAGGCAATATGAAGAAAACACATGAAACCAAACAAAAAGTACAAAACGACTGCCAGTCTATGAAATCCACGAGAACTGTGGCAAAGACACTCGTCTACTTTGAAAGCTAAACACTACAGATGCAAGTGCAAAACTCAGCTGCAATTCTAAGCGAGCAACCCAGCCAAAAAATTAACATCATTTCCATAGCATGAACACGCGAGCACATCTAGACTACAACTCTACGTTCTTGATCTTGATAGCAAAAGGTGCTGAGCATTTTAAGAAAATTGTTGTCGCATATGAATGCGTTTCTATTGAATGGCGGTGTGTGTGTGTGTGTGTGTGTGTGTGTGTGTGTGTGTGTGTGTGTGTGCAGAAAATACAACGCAGAAATCGCCAGGCAAAACCGCTGACCTTGCCTCTCTGCACACCGGGAGAAAGGCTATCAAATTCCCCCAGTTAAAAACCTTTCGTCCCTCTTTAGCACGCAGACACCCACGTGACGAAGCAATCGCCTATAGCGTCATTTTAAAACTCATAAAACAAAAATTCAATGGAACCTATTCGAGGACTTCCATGCCCGTGAGATGACAGAACACCTTACGGTGCTTGTCACGCTTTTGCACATGGGACAGAGTACTGACTGACTAGTGCCTAGAGCAGGAAGTGCCCAATGTGCGCCACATCCACTCTCTCGACGAAAGCGCGGTGAAGGGGGTAGCAACACCCTTTTCATGTCTACACACTCAGCTACCAAACCGTGAGAGGAATCTAGAGGGACTTTTCCACAGACACCGAGAGCGACCTGAGCCACAAAGGACTAAGTGCTTATTATAAGTGCATTGCACTCCGACAACTACAGTGCTTGTGCAGAAGTTCCACTATGTACTCAACTATGTAACCTTGTCTCGTAGAGGCTACCACTCCGTGAAGTGGACTAATAAGTGATAAGACGACACTAAACACACTAGTTTTCAAAGGGAAACCCCTGGACACAGACAGAAATGCCCTCTTGGGGACGAATGCGACGAGAAATGGTTTCAAGACACAACGTTGACGCAAGGTCAGAGTGCAAGGAAAAGACAGCAGAGGGAAAAAAACGTCTACGTAAACAACCACTGCCCACATGAGATTACAACGACACAAAGACAGTGTAGACACCCACAGCTCGGATGTGACCTGCGGCCTCCAGATGTCGACACACAGAGGCCAGAAAGACCGGCGGATGGAGAGACAAAACCACAGACACACACACACACACACACACATTAAGGGGCGAAACTCACGCAGGACGGTGATGTAGGCGACGGTGGTGCAGCGTCCGGCCTTGTTGACGGCCTCCACGCGGTACTCCCCCTCGTCGTCCGGCAGCACGTCCAGGATGACCAGCTCGGACCGCCCACCCTCAGTGGTGATCTGGATGTCCTCGCTGGCCACCAGCTCCTGGTCGTCGAACATCCACGTCAGCTGCGGCATGGGTCGGCCTGTCACCTCCACCACCTGGCGGGAGGCGGGCAGAGTGCAGGTTGGTTAGGTTACAACGCACGGCACATTAACACACAGAGTGAACGGTGTAGCTGTGATGGCATAGCATAACCTGGAGCAGGGAACTAATGTCGACCATCTGATCATGTTGATACTGCAGTCGTGAAGAGTGAGCGGAAGTCCTTGGTGAAAGCAAAGCAACTTATGAAAGATTTAACAAGGCCCCCATTTATATTTTTTTCGGTAGAAGTACCTAAGTAAGTTTCCACAAATATTGACTTTTTCGACAGAGGATCCACGCGAGCAATCCCTACTCATGTTAACATAAAGAGAAAGACAGTCAGTGGGTCTGTTTTGTTCCAATGTCTAAGTAGTAAACATCATGAAACATCGTGAGCACATTACCTTTACAGGAAAGTCACAGGAAACAGGGAAGACGAGTCTGACTTACCAGGCGGAGCTCGGTGCCGTCCATGACTGTGACGTCACAGAGGGTGGTGATGAACATTGGGGCTTCAGTCTCTTCTTCCGCGGGGGCCTCGGCCTGCTCCACCTGGTCGGTCACCTGCGGCATCTCCTGGTCAACCTTGACCTCGGAGATCACGGGGTGATCGGGAGTGACTTCGCCCACGCCTTCCACTGCGGACTCCGGGGCCTCCTCCTCCAGAGGGGCTGCCTGGAACTCCGAGGGCTGTTCAGCGACGGGCTGCATCAGCTCTACCTTGGTCTCCGCAGGGACGGCGGCCTCGGACTCGATCTCCGAGACGTCCTTGACCTCCGCAGGCACCGTCTCCTCCTCCACGACCTCTGTCTGGAAGGCGGAGACCTGCTCGACCTCGGTGACCTCAAGCTCGGTGGTGATTTCTGAGGGCTGCGTCTCTTCCGGTTTGATGTCGGACACGTCAGAGATTTCAGCGGGAAGGGTTTCCTCCTCCACCTTCTCCACTTTGTACTCCGAGGGTTGCTCGGCGGCTGTGACTTCGAGCTCAGTGACGATCTCCGAGGGCTTGGCCTCCTCAGGTGTGATGTCAGACACGTCAGAGATTTCAGCGGGAAGGGTTTCCTCCTCCACCTTCTCCACTTTGTACTCCGAGGGTTGCTCGGCGGCTGTGACTTCGAGCTCAGTGACAATCTCCGAGGGCTTGGCCTCCTCAGATGTGATTTCAGAGACATCAGAGACTTCGGCGGGAAGGGTTTCTTCCTCGATCTTCTGGACCTGGTACTCGGAGGGTTGTTCCGCTGCGGTGATCTGGAGGTCGGCAGTGATTTCCTCAGGTTGGACTTCCTCGGGCTGGACTTCGGTCACTTCAGAGACCTCTGCGGGCAGCGTCTCCTCCTCGGCGGCCTCGACCTTGTACTCCGAGGGTTGCTCTGCGGCCGTGACATCCAGCTCCGTGGGGATTTCGGAAGGCTTGGCCTCCTCCGGCTGCAGCTCCGACACGTCAGACACCTCAGCGAGAGGAGTCTCCTCCTCGACCTTCTCCACCTTGTACTCGGACACCTCTTCAGCGGTCGACGCCGCCAGCTCAGCCACAATCTCTGTCGGCTCGACTCCCTCGGGGGTAAGTTCGGACACGTCTGTGATTTCGGCAGGGAGGGTTTCCTCCTCCACCTTCTCCACTTGGTACTCAGATGGCTGCTCAGCCCCCGTTGTCTTCACTTCGACAGTGATCTCTGAGGGCTGGACCTCCTCGGGAGCCAGCTCGGCCACCTCGGAGATTTCAGCCGGAAGGTGTTCTTCTTCGACTTTTTCGACCTGGTACTCGGAAGGCTTCTCTGCGGCGGTCACCTCCAGCTCGGCCGCGATCTCTGATGGCTGGACCTCCTCGGGTTTCTCCTCCGAGACTTCGGCGATTTCCGCCGGAAGGACCTCTTCCTCCACAGCCTCGGTCTTGTACTCCGAGGGCTGCTCTGCCGCAGTCTGGTCAAGCTCAGCGACGACTTCCGAGGGCTTGATCTCCTCCGCATCGACCTCGGACACTTCCGAGGTGTCCGATGGAATGGTCGTCTCCTCCACAGCCTCCACCTGGTACGCGGACGGCTGCTCTGCCGCTGTCATCTCCAGCTCGACGGAAATCTCAGAGGGTTGCACATCCTCCGGCTGCTCCTCAGCAACTTCGGAGATTTCGGCAGGGAGTTGTTCCTCCTCCACCTTCTCCACCTGGTACTCAGAAGGCTGCTCGGCTGCGGTGACTTCCAGCTCGGCAACAATCTCTGAAGGCTGGACTTCCTCGGGAGCAAGTTCGGCCACGTCCGAGATTTCGGCAGGGAGTTGTTCCTCCTCCACCTTCTCGACTTGGTACTCGGAAGGCTGCTCTGCTGCAGATGTTTCCAACTCGACAGCGATTTCGGTGGGTTGGACTTCTTCTGGTTTCTCCTCAGCAACATCTGTGATCTCAGCCGGAAGATGTTCCTCTTCGATCTTCTCGACCTGGTATTCAGAAGGCTGTTCAGCAGCTGTCGTCTCCAAGTCGATTGGAATCTCAGAGGGCTGGACCTCCTCAGGCTTCTCCTCCGCCACCTCGGAGATTTCGGCAGGGAGGGTTTCCTCGTCTACTTTCTCCACCTGGTATTCGGAAGGCTGCTCGGCAGCCGTCGTCTCCAAGTCGACTGGAATCTCAGAGGGCTGGACCTCGTCTGGTTTCTCCTCAGCAACTTCGGAGATTTCGGCAGGGAGTTGTTCCTCCTCCACCTTCTCGACTTGGTACTCAGAAGGCTGCTCTGCTGCAGATGTTTCCAGCTCGACAGCGATTTCGGTGGGTTGGACTTCTTCTGATTTCTCCTCTGCAACTTCGGAGATTTCAGCGGGGAGTTGTTCCTCCTCCACCTTCTCCACCTGGTACTCAGAAGGCTGCTCGGCTGCGGTGACTTCCAGCTCGGCAACAATCTCTGAAGGCTGGACTTCCTCGGGAGCAAGTTCGGCCACGTCCGAGATTTCGGCAGGGAGTTGTTCCTCCTCCACCTTCTCGACTTGGTACTCAGAAGGCTGCTCTGCTGCAGATGTTTCCAGCTCAACAGCGATTTCGGTGGGTTGGACTTCTTCTGGTTTCTCCTCAGCAACATCTGTGATCTCAGCCGGAAGATGTTCCTCTTCGATCTTCTCGACCTGATATTCAGAAGGCTGTTCAGCAGCTGTCGTCTCCAAGTCGACTGGAATCTCAGAGGGCTGGACCTCCTCAGGCTTCTCCTCAGCCACCTCGGAGATTTCGGCAGGGAGGGTTTCCTCGTCTACTTTCTCCACCTGGTATTCGGAAGGCTGCTCGGCAGCCGTCGTCTCCAGGTCGACTGGAATCTCAGAGGGCTGGACCTCGTCTGGTTTCTCCTCAGCAACTTCGGAGATTTCGGCAGGGAGTTGTTCCTCCTCCACCTTCTCGACTTGGTACTCGGAAGGCTGCTCTGCTGCAGATGTTTCCAGCTCGACAGCGATTTCGGTGGGTTGGACTTCTTCTGGTTTCTCCTCTGCAACTTCAGAGATTTCAGCGGGGACGTGTTCCTCCTCCACCTTCTCCACCTGGTACTCAGAAGGCTGCTCGCCAGCCGTCGTCTCCAGCTCGACGTGAATCTCAGAGGGTTGCACATCCTCCGGCTTCTCCTCAGCCACCTCGGAGATTTCGGCAGGGAGGGTTTCCTCCTCTACTTTCTCCACCTGGTATTCGGAAGGCTGTTCAGCAGCCGTCGTCTCCAGCTCGACGTGAATCTCAGAGGGTTGCACATTCTCCGGCTTCTCCTCAGCCACCTCGGAGATTTCGGCAGGGAGGGTTTCCTCCTCTACTTTCTCCACCTGGTATTCGGAAGGTTGTTCGGCAGCCGTCGTCTCCAGGTCGACTTGGATTTCAGAGGGCTGGACCTCGTCTGGTTTCTCCTCAGCAACTTCGGAGATTTCAGCGGGGAGGTGTTCCTCCTCCACCTTCTCGACCTGGTACTCAGAAGGCTGCTCGGCTGCAGATGTTTCCAGCTCGACAGCGATTTCGGTGGGTTGGACTTCTTCTGGTTTCTCCTCAGCAACTTCGGAGATTTCGGCAGAGAGGGTTTGCTCCTCCACTTTCTCCACCTGGTACTCAGAAGGCTGCTCGGCGGCAGTTGTTTCAAGCTCGACTTGGATGTCAAAGGGTTCTACTCCTTCGGGCTTCTCCTCAACAACATCTGTGATCTCAGCCGGAAGATGTTCCTCTTCGATCTTCTCGACCTGGTATTCAGAAGGCTGTTCAACAGCTGTCGTCTCCAAGTCGACTGGAATCTCAGAGGGCTGGACCTCCTCAGGCTTCTCCTCAGCAACTTCGGAGATTTCAGTGGGGAGATGTTCCTCCTCCACCTTCTCTACTTGGTACTCGGAAGGCTTTCCCTCGGTGGAGACTTCGAGCTCGGGAGGGATTTCTGAGGGCTGAACTTCCTCCTGCGGGACTTCGGAGACCTCGGAGATTTCTGCTGGAAGAGTCTCCTCCTCCACTTTCTCCACCTGGTACTCTGATGGCTGCTGGGCAGAGGTAGTCTCCAGTTCAATGACGATCTCTGCAGGCTGGACCTCTTCGGGTTTCTCCTCAGCCACTTCCGTCACGCCAGTTGGAAGCGTTTCCTCCTCCACGACCTCCACCTGGTACTCTGACGGCTGCTGTGCAGCGGTGGTGTCAAGGTCAGCCACGACCACCGAAGGAGCGACCCCTTCTGGCTTCTCCTCCCCAACCTCTGAGATCTGCGCGGGCAGCGTCTCCTCCTCGACGGTCTCCACCTTGTATTCCGAGGGTTGCTCCGCCGCCGTGGTTTCCAGCTGAGCGACGATTTCGGTGGGTTTGGCTTCCTCGGGCTTCGCCTCGGCGACTTCCGCCACCTCAGCGGGTTTGGTTTCTTCCTCCACGGTCTGGCTCTGGAACTCCGCGGGCTGCTGTGCCTCGGGCACCGTCAGCTCCAGGGAGATCTCCGTGCGCTTGGCCTCCTCGGACTCGACCTCGGATACGTCGGACACTTCCGAGGGGATGGTCTCCTCCTCCACTTTCTCCACCTGGTACTCAGAGCGCAGCGTGGCAGTGGATATCTCGAGCGTTGTGACGACTTTCGAGGGCTGGACCTCCTCGGGTTTCACGTCCGTCACTTCGGACGTCTCCGTGGGGAGGGT
The DNA here is from genome assembly GCA_034096865.1 of Theodoxus fluviatilis. Taxonomy (NCBI): domain Eukaryota; kingdom Metazoa; phylum Mollusca; class Gastropoda; order Cycloneritida; family Neritidae; genus Theodoxus; species Theodoxus fluviatilis. The sequence continues at coordinate 58,928 of JAWQFJ010000552.1, forward strand.
TTCTTCCTCGACCTTCTCCACCTGGAACTCCGAGGGTTGCTGCGCTGCGGGGATTTCCAGCTCTGTCGTCATCCGGGTCTCCTGGACCGCTTCGGGCCTGATGTCAGAAACGTCGGAGACCTCAGCCGAGGGCGTGACCTCCTGGACGACCTCCACCTGGTAGGCTGACGGCTGGGCGGCCTGGGTCGTTTCCAGTTCAGTGACGGTGTCGGTAGGTTGGATCTCCTCAGGCTGGCGCGCTCCCACCTCGGAGACCTCTGTGAGACGAGTCTCCTCTGTGACGGTCTCTGTGCGGAAGGGCTGCACGCCCTCTGTGACGGGTTCTGCGCATTCGGCAGGCACGGCCACTTCTTGGGCAGTCTCCTTGCCGATGTCGGACACGGTTCCGACTTCCTGCTCCTGCAAGGAAGGAAGGGAAGGAGACTGGTCAGAGCCTGCGTGAATTGAAGTGTCTGTTTCTAACACACAAGTTGTTCATCGGGAATAATAAGAAAATGACTGCACTGGACTCTTTCCTAGGAAAGTTTCTACGTCCTGCTCATTACGTAGGTCAGATCGAGTAAGTCCAATGTCAACATTTATCAGATGCTCTCTAAACTCCGCTCTGCTGCTTTCGGTACAGTTTTGGTAAAACATCGGAATTGACAGTCAGTTGTATCCAGAAGTACGATAAGCAAGACAGTGACTTAAACAAAACTAGTCATCCCTCTCTGTTTGACATACGTTGGTCTTTCCCAGAGGTTTTTGATTTCGCATCTGAGCGAGGTAGTCCTATCCATTTGCCATCGCAAAAGTATGTCTCAATCAACAGCAACAATTTCTTTTGAGACACTCAATACTCAGCAGATCTCTGTTCTACGGTTATCCTTTCTCTTTGCTAGTGTCTCCTTCCTATCTTCCCCATTTGCCTTCCTTCCTCCCTCCTTCTTACCCCTCCCTCCCTCTTCCTCCTTTACCCTCCTCTTCCAGCTCTTCTCCCTCTCTCTTTCCCTCTCATTCTTCTCCCTCTCCCCCCTCCCTCGACTCATGACTCCACCCACCTGAGGCACCTGGGTGATTTCCTGGGCGAGGAACTCGGGCCCGAGGGTCTGGGCGTAGGTGACGGGCGTGGCCAACTGAACCTGCGCGGCCTCTGCGGGCTGGGCAGGGGTCAGCTCGGCCACCGTCTCCTGGGCGGGCTGCTCTGCCTCCTCCACAGGTGCGGGCGCCACCACCTCCTCCTCTGGCTGCGGGGCCTGCTCCTCCTCCGCCACAGCCTCTGCCGTCTCCTCGCGCTCCGTCAGCTCGGTGGAGATCTGCTCCTGGATGCGCTGGATCTCCTCCACGAACTCCTTGGTGTGCGCGGTGGCCTCCGTGTCGGAGTCCGCGGGTGTGGGCTTGGGGGACGAGGGCTCGATGGATGACATCATCGACTCGGAGGCCTCCTCGCTGTCGGGCACGTACTCGTACGCTGTGAGGGAGGAAGGAGAAGACGAGGAATAGACGAGGGCCGCAAGATGTGTGTGGGATTCCAGGTTTTGTTTTTGGAGAGAGAATTGGTTCTCAATGCCGTTGATTCAGTCAAGTCTTGGAAACGTTGAAAACTTTTGTGCATGCAAAATGCAAGTGTACATTTGCTACTCCAATAACCCCCGAAAACCCAGCAGCCAGGGGTCCAAGCTGTTGAGGGGGGCACTGGGGGATTGTGGACGTGTGTTGTTCTCTAACTGTCGGCGCGCAACCCAAGAGTTGGAGAACACACACTACACGCCAAAAGGAATAATCCATTCGTGTACACTAATTCTCTAACCAAGCTTTTCGCCAACTACTTTGCCTTCCTCTTACCTACACTTTAGTCGAAACAGAAACTGACTTTGCAAGCAAATTTACCAATCTGTTTCAAGGACTATTTTCCTGTATTGAAAACACATTCCAAACCAAAAGCAAGAGTCAAATGGAAATGCCCCCTGTTACCAAATGCGACTTGAATGGAACAATGACACAGGCGTCAGTGAGGAAGAAGAAAAAAATAAACTACGTCTATTCACACTACCAATGCGATTTACGCGTTCAAGAAAATTCTCGTCAACAAGTCTAACAAAGAACTCATCCCACAGAGGCGAGTGGGGAAGAAAAGAAGAAACTCCTCTCCTCACACCACTAATGAGATATAAATATTAGAGTATTGTCTCGTTATCTAGCAAAGAAATCACTTCGAATACGCGAGTGGGAAGGAGAAGCAAGGAAGGCAATAAACTCCTCTCCTCACACCACTAATGCGATATAAATTATTTTTTTGTCTCGAAATCTGGCAAAGAACTCACCGCGAAGACGCGAGTGGGAAGGAGAAGCAAGGAATAAAACGACTGGTCTACTCACACTCGACCTCAAGGAAGGCCCTGGTGACGGCGGTGCCGAACTTGTTGGTGGCCTCACAGCGGTACTCCCCCGCGTCCTGCGGGAAGACCTCCACGATGAGCAGCGTGCAGGTCCCCTTCTCCACGTCGTAGGACAGCTTGAAGTCCTGGTTCTCCGCGATCGGCTTGTCGTCGTGGAACCACGAGATGTCGGGGCTGGGGTGACCTACGACCTCGCAGCGGAACTTGACCTCCTCTCCGTCCATGACCTTCAGGGACATAAGACCCCAAGTGAACTCTGGCGGAGAGCCTTCCTCGGGGGCAACGGCTTCCTCTGTGGGAACCTCCTCCACGACCTCCGTGGTGATGACCTCAGTGACCTCGGTGACTTCTGGAGTGACCTCTTCGGTGACCTCTTCTGTGACCTCAGTCGTAACTTCCTGGGTGACCTCTTCCGTGATCTCAGTGGTGACCTCCGTGACCTCTTGGGTTACTTCGGGCACAGGGACCTCCTCGACCTCGACCTGTTCAGGGCTGAACTTAAGGGTGAAGGCCACTTCCTCCATCTCGGTCTGCTTGGGCTTGCCGATCTGCAGCTGCAGTTCTTCCCTGTGCGTCTCCTCAGCCTCGACAGTCACCTCCCTCTGGGACACGTCCGTCTCGGCTTCCTCCGTGGGCACCTCCTCCACGACCTCCGTGGTGGTGACCTCAGTGACCTCGGTGACTTCTGGAGTGACCTCTTCGGTGACCTCTTCTGTGACCTCAGTCGTAACTTCCTGGGTGACCTCTTCCGTGATCTCAGTGGTGACCTCCGTGACCTCTTGGGTTACTTCGGGCACAGGGACCTCCTCGACCTCGACCTGTTCAGGGCTGAACTTGAGGGTGAAGGCCACTTCCTCCATCTCGGTCTGCTTGGGCTTGCCGATCTGCAGCTGCAGTTCCTCCCTGTGCGTCTCCTCAGCCTCGACAGTCACCTCCCTCTGGGACACGTCCGTCTCGGACACGAAAGTCTCCTCCAAGACGGTCGTCTCCTCTGTGGTGACGTCCTTGACCGGGACCTCGATCGTCGTGACCTCCGGCTTGAGCTGGAAGGTCAGCTGCACCTCCTGGGGTTCCCTCTCTCTGCCTGCCACGGGCAGCACCAGCTCCTCCTTGAAATCCACTACGTCCACAGGGGCTGGGGCGGCCATGGGCTCCTGGGGGGAGGAGAGGACAGAGGGTAATGCAGTGGCGGACT
>JAWQFJ010000552.1:67500-87500 GCA_034096865.1 Theodoxus fluviatilis
ACCACATTGTTGAACGATGCCTACTACAGGTTTATGTTGGTTCTTAACTGATGGATGATAGTAACTGGTCAAGTAAGTAGCTGATAGGTTCATGAACGATGACAGAAGGTTTGATAAGATAACAGAAAATTAAAAAAAAATTAACGGGACATTTATTCAACGGGCTCTATAAACGTTTAAACAGGATATATCGGTTGCTACTGGGTAAAGTGAATGATGTTGCTCCAGTAACTTTGTTCTTGCTGGGTTCTAACACAGTGAAAAAGACAATTTTAAAAAGCAGGAGATAAAAGGAGAAGAGAAATAAGGAAAGGGCGGCACGGGCAGAGCAGAAGTTGAAGACCAGAGTCAAAGCACCACACAGATGAGGGGACTATACAGAGAAAGAAAGGAAGACAACAGCGAAAACAGGCAGAGAGGCTGGGAGGGAGGGAGGGAGGGAGGCAGGGAGGGAGGGAGGGAGGGAGGGAGGCAGGGAGGCAGGGAGGCAGGGAGGCAGGGAGGCAGGGAGGCAGGGAGGCAGGGAGGCAGGGAGGGAGGGAGGGAGGGAGGGAGGGAGAGAGGGAGGGAGGGAGTGCGTGAGGGAGGGAGGGAGGGAGGGAGGGAGGCAGGGAGGGAGGCAGGGAGGGAGGCAGGGAGGGAGGCAGGGAGGGAGGCAGAGAGGGAGGCAGGGAGGCAGGCAGGGAGGGAGGGAGGGAGGCCGACACTCACAGACGACGGTGAGCGTGGTGGTGGTGATGGTCTCGCCCCATTTGTTGGTGGCGATGCAGGTGATTTCGCCCTGGTCATCGGGGAAGACCTCCACGATGACGAGGATGCTCTCGCCCCTGTCCAGGTCGATGAGAATCTGGAAGTCGTTTGACGGCGCGATCTCCTCGCCATCGTGGTACCACTTGAGGGTGGGGGGCGGGCGGCCCGTGAAGGTAACCCTGAAGGTCACCCTGTCCCCGTCCTGCACGGTCTGGGGTGACAGCAGTGTGGTGAACTCGGGGGCGGAATCAGCGGGACCCGGGCCGGGGGCGGGGCCCATCTCTGTGGGCCCACCCGGGGTGGGTGCCTCCTGCTCGGGTCTGTCTTCAATGACGTGGATTTCCTCCCCGCTGTCCACGGCGTCCTTGTCCACGGAGAGTTCCACGCGCTGCACCGCTGTGGGGTCAGGGGACATGGGTTCAGCATGCTTGTCACTTAGTATTCTTCCTCCACTCTGATTCCCTCTGCTTTATCTGTCCTCAGCGTCAAACTGCCCCCCTGCATCCCCATCCCTCTGTCTCATCCCCTACCCCACCCTCCTCCTCCTCCTCCTCCTCCTCCTCCTCCTCCTCCTCCTCCTCCTCTCCTCCTCCTCCTCCTCCTCCTCCTCCTCCTCCTCCTCCTCCTCCTCCTCCTCCTCCTCCTCCTCCTCCTCCTCCTCCTCCTCAGCACCAGCACTCCCACCACCATTGTCGTCCCATCCACACACGCCATCATCTGCACCTTTCAACAATGTTGAACTCATGACGTTAAAACCACATTTACTAGTGCTTCGGGTTCTTCAAGCAGGCAAACTGTTGACTCTTCTCACATACGAGTCAAGGACCTCCCCTGCAATTCTGTCTCAGTCTGTGCCAGGAACCAATATCTTGTATGATGAGAATAACAATTGTTTTGCCGCTCGACAAACAACGACCCTTCTCATAGCAAATCATCAGCATGATAACACACACACACACACACACACACACACACACACACACACACACACACACACACACACACACACACACACACAAACACACACACACACGCACAAACACGCACACACAAACACACACACACACACACACACACACACACACACACACACACACACACACACACACACACACACACACACACACACACAATTCCCGCCCCCACGTGACTGACTACTCACGTATAACAGTGAGCGTGGTTTTGCACGTGACCACGCCGTGGATGTTCTCGGCATGGCACGTGTAATCCCCGGAGTCCTCGGGCCGGGCGTCCACGATGACCAGCACGTGCGTGTCGCGCTCGCGCAGCAGCTGCATGCGGGGAGACGGCTGCAGACGCACCTCGTTCACGAACCACGTGACCTCGGGCTCTGGCTGTCCCTCCAGCTCCACCTCCAGCCTGGAGAACGCAAGACACCAGGGTTACAAGGGGAAAACGAGGGATGAGGGATTAGGGGATTGGGGTGAAAGGCATTGACAGTTTGTGGTGTGAAGCTTGATTGATTGATTGAAACATGCTGCAGATGGAAATTTCCGGGCATACGAAAACATTTCTATCATATTATATCATGTTAATGTCAGCTGAATGTTGACACTGTGCGCGCAATGGTCCCATGGCCTAAGCAACAAAGTATAGTTCAGTTCAGTTCAGTTACTGTTCATCACGCGTTAAACTAGGAGGCAGTTCGAGTTTGAATCTTCCATTTTTGTAAAAATGCACTTTGGGAGGCAACGACCAAATTAAGGATGACATTTCTAAAGATATGGAGCAGGGGAATGTGAGAGAAAAAATGGAGAAGCCATTCGATGAGGAAGCTGACGAAGTGGGAGAAAGAAAGGAATTAAGAGACGTAAAAATGTGGGGGGGAGCTGCAGAAGCAGTAGAATGACAGGGAGCAGGAAAAGCAGATGGAGGAGGAAGAGAGCAGAAACAAATGGTGCAGAACGAGCAGAGGAGAAGCAGAGCTAGAGGCGAGAGGAAGCAATGACTGAAAATGCAAAAAGAGAAGAAAGAAGAGAGGATGGAGGAAGTGGAGCAGAAGAAGCAGCAGGAGGGGGACGGCAGCAGGAAGCAGCAGAGGAAGAAGTACCTGACAGTGCCGCCTTCTGGCACTTCCGTGGCGGGCAGCAGAGGGCGCTGGAAGCTGGGCGACATCTCCACTGTGGTCACGTGACGCTCGTCCATCAGCGTGATTTCCGGCATCTCTTCCTCCGTCACTGTCAGGGTCTGGGTCACCATCTTGGTGGTGGTGGTGGTCGTCGTCGTCGTCGTTTCGGTCACCTCTGTAGAGGCAACACCGGCGGCATTAATTAAATGCAAAATGGGTACTCTAATCAACGCAGTCACCTGCATTGCAACAGTATGTGGTTAATGTATTTCATAGCTGGAGAAGTGCCTTGGTCTGCGAGCGAAAGCAGACCACGATGCAAACCATTCGTTACGATTGTCAGGTGAGATTCACATATGCATTTGTAAGAATCTACACTTTTAAGTCTCAAACACCCTTTTTCACGCATCGAATTGGAGCAAACCATTACAAACAGCAGCTACGATTCTCTGCAGGAATACAAGAATGAAAACAAGGAAACTGAATCAACCCGGGCACGTCCGCACTGACCTCTGACGATGAGCGTGGCGGTGGTGGAGGCCACACCGAAGGGGTTCTCGGCACGGCACGTGTACTCGCCCGAGTCGTCTGGGAAAACCTCCGTGATCTCCAGCACGCACGTCCCGTCCTCGCGGTAGTCCAGCTGGAAGTCGGGGCTGGGCTCGATGACCACCGTGTCACGGTACCACGTGACTACGGGCCTTGGCGCGCCCACCACGCGGCACTCCAGCTTGACGGGCTCGCCGTCCTGCACCACCTGCAAAGGGCAAAGGTCTGAGGTCAGACGCGCAATTGTGCGTGAAAGGGTAGGTCAGACGAACGAGTTCATTTACAGGGAGTAGAGAAGTCATTCCATGGGGAGTTGAATACGTCAGTCAGGGTCAGGGTCAGGAGAGAAGTCATTCCATGGGAAGGTGTAGACGTAAATCAGGGTCAGGCTCAGGAGAGGTCACTTCATGGGGAAGTGTAGACGTCAGTCAGGGTCAGGGTCAGGAGAGAGGTCATTCCATGGGGAGGTGTAGACGTCAGTCAGGGTCAGGGTCAGGAGAGAAGTCACTTCATGGGGAAGTGTAGACGTCAGTCAGGGTCAGGGTCAGGAGAGAGGTCATTCCATGGGGAGGTGTAGACGTCAGTCAGGGTCAGGGTAAGGAGAGAAGTCATTCCATGGGGAGGTGTAGATGTCAGTTTGGGTCAGGGTCAGGAGAGAAGTCGGCTAGATGGCGGATAAATGAAAAGCGATCGAACGTTCGCAATGGCGCAGTGGCAGCTAAGGACAACATGCTGTGAAGACAGAGACAGAAGAGGGGTACGTCAGTCGTGTGAAGGTCAAGACAACGGTTTTATATAGCGACTTATGACCAGCATTTAGGTCGCAAGACACTTTACACTTGCGTCCCTCATCACTGAGCCACTGATCTATTCCAAACGCAAAGAGCGCCGAGGCCACACCACTGCAGAGCTGACGCGGGCCGCCTACCTGGGGCTGCAGCAGTTCCGTAAACTCGGGCGGGACCTGTTCCACGTGCGAGGGCAGGTCTTCCACGCGCTCAATCACGATCGTTTCCGTCGTCGTGTCAAAGGTCACTTCCTGTGGCAGCTCCTCCTCCATCTCCATGACGACCTTGCGCTCCGTGGTCTCGAAGTCCACTTCCTGGGGCGGGACGCCTGGCTGGATGATGAAGCTGATCTCCTGCTGCTCTGTGGTGATGGTGCGCTCTTCCGTCACCGTCTCCTGGGTCACTCCGATCTCCATCTCCGTCCTCTCCGTGGGGGCAGCCTGCTCGGGCACGGTGATCTCGCGGGTCACGACCTCGCGCGTGATCTCCTCCTCCGTCATAGACTCTTTCGGGGATTCTGGTGGCACCACGCGCTCAATCACGATCGTCTCCGTCGTTGTGTCAAAGGTCACTTCCTGTGGCAGCTTCTCCTCCATCTCCATGACGACCTTGCGCTCCGTGGTCTCGAAGTCCACTTCCTGGGGCGGGACGCCTGGCTGGATGATGAAGCTGATCTCCTGCTGCTCTGTGGTGATGGTGCGCTCTTCCGTCACAGTCTCCTGGGTCACTCCGATCTCCATCTCCGTCCTCTCCGTGGGGGCAGCCTGCTCGGGCACGGTGATCTCGCGGGTCACGACCTCGCGCGTGATCTCCTCCTCCGTCACAGACTCCTTCGGGGATTCCGGCGGCACCTCCACGGGCTGGAACTCCACCACTTCCTCCTCGGGCGTGGTGGGCGCCTGGGGCTGGGGGGCCATGGGAGCCGGTTTGGGGCGGTCTATTTTTCTGGGGGCGATGGAGGTCTCCATGACCTCCTCCTTGACCTCTTCCACCGGGGACTCCACGGACTCCGGCGCGGTTTCGTAGACCTCCTCCTCTGGGGAGAGGACCTCGGACGCAGTCTCGTACTGGGCCTCCTCCCTGACCAGGGGCTGCAGCTTGGGGCGCTGGATGGTCTCTGGGACCACGGCGTCCTCCGCCGCCTCCGTCACTGGGGTGGGGGCCTGCTCGGGGGCCAGCTCGATCTCCATCTCCACCACCTTGGCCTCCGTGGGCTCCTCGGGCGCCGGGATCTGGAAGGCGGCCTCCGTCACATGGGTCACCTGGGGCTCCTCCGGTCGGGGTGTCTCCTCAGGGGCAACCTACAGGGATAGAGTGAAGACAGGAGGGATGAAAAAAAGGATAAAGAAGGTGTTGAAGGCATGGGGGTTTTCGTTGCATTACAAATCATATTCATTTCATAGGAGTTTGGTGCAGTCAACTTAACCATTTAGTCTGACAGTGTTAACAAATTCAGATCTTCAGGAAATATACATATTTCACACACATATAATATATGTAATTCTTCTAACGCCTGCTTGCTAACATATATATGAATAATATAATATCTAAATCACCTGCTTGTTTACATATTTAAAGAAATTTTCATGCCTGCTTGTTTACACATTGAAGCCTGCTTGCTAAGGCAAATAAATAAATACGCAAAGCAATAATGTGTGTGTCCCTGGAAGGACTGCCATTCTGTACACAAAATCCAACGTTTCACTACAGACAGACGACCCAGAATCATCACTGACCTCCTCCGTGGGCTGGGCCGGCGTGACGCTCAAGTAGGCGGAAGTGGTGGCCTGGCCCGCGGGGTTCTGGGCCACGCAGATGTACTGGCCGCGGTCCTCAGGGAACACCTCCACGATGATGAGGCTGACCTCTCCAGTGTCGAGGTCATAGGAAATGACGTACTCCTCGTCTTGGTCGATGTTGCGTGTGTCGTGGAACCACGTGATCTGCGGAGGAAGGAAAGCAGAGTTGCGCGTACCTGTCAGGCGAGGATTTCCTAAAGGGTGAAACGCGCTCAGGGAATGCAAGATAAGCACGCCATCTTGCTGATGTCCTGACGGCTCAAACCACACCTGCCTTTTCTCAGTTTTGCTTTTATTTTATAAACTATTGCAATGTGTTTACTCGAGTGAACGTGAGTGACTACAACCACCCCTTCATGCAACCATAACTCAATCAACCACCCAAAGAGCCATTAGGTTATCTGTTCATTCGTTCATTCATTTATTCATCTAACCGTCAAAACATAATTGTATCCACTCATTCATGCATCATCTGTCCATAATCCCTGCATCCAAGCATCCATCCATTCATTCATATACTCATTTATGCCTCCATCTCACCTTCCACCGACCCATACATCAATCCATCTTTAAATTTCTTCATCCATCTAGCCACACATCCACTCACCTTAAAATCTCTCTCTCCTCTTTCCTCAACCCCTCTACCATAAAATCCCTCCCTCCCTCCCTCCTCCCCCCCCCTCCCTCCCTCCCTCCCTTACCCCCTCCATGCCACCCTCCCTCCCTCCCTCCCTCCCTCTCCCTCCTTCTCCCTCCCTCCATGCCACCTTCCCTCCATGCCACCCTCCCTCCCTCCCTCCCTCCCTCTCCCCCTCCATGCCACCCTCCCTCACTACCAACACACACCTGTGGGAGGGGCGTGCCGGTGACTCTGCAGGACATGCGGATTTCCTGGCCGTCGGTGGCCTCGATGGGCTGCAGAGGCTGCAGGAAGCGGGGGGGCTGCATGACGGCAGGGGACGACTCCAGCGTGGCGGAGGTCTCGGGGTGTCCCGGCATCCTCTCCACGGAGGGCTCTGTGCAGGCAGGCAGGCAGACAGTGAGTGAGTGCAGAAGAAATGCTTCAAGAGAGCACTGTAGACACAGCGGAGGACAGAGTGAGAGCAGGAGTGGTAAGACAACCGCTCTTCCAAGCAGACGGTGAGTTAATTCAGTGGCGGTTCTGCCCGGATGAGAAGACAGTGAACGAACGATAAATTCTGTGAAGACGTAAGGAATAAGCAAAGAGATGGAGACAAAAGACAGCTTTTTTACAGAAAGAAAAGAAAGAAAATGAAGAAAGGAGTGTAAGCAATATCATCATCATCATCATCATCATCATCATCATCATCATCATCATCATCATCATCATCATCATCATCATCATCATCATCATCATCATCATCACAGCGACTTAGTGCTGAGTGAAGTGAAGAAAGTTTGGTGCAGTAACGGTAACAAAGTAAGAGTGTGTCTGGAGGTCCCCCCATCTTGGGTCCAGCTATCCGTCACACGAAACGGCAAAACAAAGGAAGAAACCGCAGCTAAACGACTGTTAAACTGACACGTTAGAATTCTGAAGAAAGGAAACAGCTTTTTAAGGAAAGGCATCGAATGTGATCTCCACAGAAAACTCAAGAGGCAAACAGAGGGCACGGTAACCAAATAATTACATTCCACACTGCAGAATATATGGTTTCTTCCTTTGCTTCATGTTAACACGTTTCTACGATAAGTTTGGCTTCATCAAGAAACGCTGACGCATACAGACAACACCCAAACACTACTTTAAACCAGCACAAGACTGACGGACTAACTGACTGACACACTGACTGACACACTGACTGACTGACTGACTGATTCACTAAGTGACTGACTGACTGAACTGACTGACTGACTCACTCACTCACTCACTAAGTGACTGACTGACTCACTAAGTGACTGACTCACTCACTAAGTGACTGACTGACTGACTGAAGTGACTGACTGACTCACTAAGTGACTGACTACTGAGTCACTAAGTGACTGACTACTGACTCACTAAGTGACTGACTGACTGATTCACTAAGTGACTGACTGACTCACTAAGTGACTGACTGACTCACTAAGTGACTGACTGACTGACTGAAGTGACTGACTACTGACTCACTAAGTGACTGACTGACTCACTAAGTGACTGACTGACTGACTGAAGTGACTGACTACTGACTCACTAAGTGACTGACTACTGACTCACTAAGTGACTGACTGACTGATTCACTAAGTGACGGACTGACTCACTAAGCGACTGACTGACTCACTAAGTGACTGACTGACTCACTAAGTGACTGACTGACTCACTAAGTGACTGACTGACTGACTGAAGTGACTGACAACTGACTCACTAAGTGACTGACTGACTCACTAAGTGACTGACTGACTGACTGAAGTGACTGACTACTGACTCACTAAGTGACTGACTACTGAGTCACTAAGTGACTGACTACTGACTCACTAAGTGACTGACTGACTCACTAAGCGACTGACTGACTCACTAAGTGACTGACTGACTGATTCACTAAGTGACTGACTGACTCACTAAGCGACTGACTGACTCACTAAGCGACTGACTGATTCACTAAGTGACTGACTGACTCACTAAGCGACTGACTGACTCACTAAGTAACTGACTGACCTTCCACGAAGAGCTTGGTGGAAGAGATGACCTCTCCCAGCTCGGACACGGCCCTGCACGTGTACTCGCCCACGTCCTCGGGCCGGATGTCCTTGATGAGCAGGACGGACTTGCCCGCCTCGTAGCGCACCTCGTAGTGGGGCGACGGGCGGATCTCCACGCCGTTCACGAACCACGTGACCATGGGCGGCGGCTGCGCGTCGATGGTGCACTCCAGTCTGCAGACACAGGCAGTGTGGTGACGTCAGTGGGTTGGGTTTCCAAAAGGATGGTAGATTCAAAAAGTAGGAGGCGGGTAGATGTGGGAACAATATGGGGTGGGGGTGAGAGTGGGAATGGGGGTGGTAATAGGGGTGGGGATAAGGGTAGGAACAAGGGTAAATTCACATTCTGCACTCAAATGTTCTAATATTTGAATGACAATCTATGTGATTCTTTTGAAAACGTCGAGGTAAGTTTAATAGGAGAAGGATTACGGGTATGCGCTGCAGGTGCACAGAAAAACTGATCTCTCAGTGCAGGGCAGGTGTAAATAAAGTGTACGAGTAATCACATCTCAGACACTAACTAATGCTCTACATGTTCAGCATCCTGCAGTTATTGCTCAAACTCTCAATAGTCCGTCCAGCTAAGATCATTCAGGGTCTCTCGTCTCACTCAGCGAGTTCATCTCGCGCTTGTTTCTTCTCTCATCGCAAGGGTCCTCTTCCCCAACCTCATCCTGTATCCCATTCCTTCCCCATCCCCCTCCTCTTACCTGGCGAGTGCTCTCTCCCTGTACCCCCTCCCCCTCACCCCCCATCCCCCTCACCCCCCATCCCCCTCACCCCCTCACCCCCCATCCCCCTCACCCCCATCCCCCTCACCCCCATCCCCCTCACCCCCATCCCACTCACCCCCCATCCCCCTCACCCCCCATCCTCCCCCTCCACTCACCCCCATCACCCTCACCCCATCCCCCTCACCCCCCATCCCCCTCCCCCCCATCCCCCTCCCCCCCCATCCCCCTCACCCCCATCCCCCTCCCCCCCATCCCTCACCCCCATCCCCCTCACCCCACCATCCCCCCTCTCCCCCATCCCCCTCACCCCCTCCCCCCTCACCCCCATCCCCTCACCCCCACCCCCACCCCCTCACCCCCATCCCCCTCACCCCCATCCCCCTCACCCCACCCCTCCCCCTCACCCCCATCCCCTCACCCCCCATCCCCCACCCCATCCCCTCACCCCATCCCCCTCACCCCATACCCTCACCCCCACCCCCTCACCCCCATCCCCCTCACCCCCATCCCCCTCACCCCCATCCCCCTCACCCCCCATCCCCCTCACCCCCCATCCCCCTCACCCCCATCCCCCTCACCCCCCATCCCCCTCACCCCCCATACCTCCCCCTCTTCTTACCTGGCGAGTGCTCTCTCCCTGACGTAGATCTCGGGCTCCAGGGGCGTGGTCAGGGTGGGCGTGACCTGCTGCAGCAGGATGTGCTCCTCCCGCTCCGTGGTGGTGGTGGTCTTGGTTACGCTGACCGTCTCCGTCTCGAACAGCGACGTGCCTGGCAGCTCCACCTCCTTCTCGCGTCCTGTGGGCAGGAGGGGGTGAGAGAGAGAGAGAGAGAGAGAGAGAGAGAGAGATTGAGAGAGATATATAGATATATATATATAGATATATTAAGAGAGAGATATATATAGATATAGAAAGAGAGAGAGAGAGATAGAGAGGGAGATATATGTATGTGTATATACACACACACACATATATATATATATATATATATATATATATATAGAGAGAGAGAGAGAGAGAGAGAGAGAGAGAGAGAGAGAGAGAGAGAGAGAGAGAGAAAGAGAGAGTAAGAAAGAGAAAGAGAGAGTAAGAGAGAGAGTGAGAGAGAGAGTAAGAAAGAGAGAGTAAGAAAGAGAGAGAATGAGTTACGAGTTCAAAAAGAAATAAACCGCAGGGAAATGCACTTGACATGGAACATTTGAAGATAAAACGTTTATGCTGTGCAGTATTTTTCTCTTCTAATGGAGTAATGAGAAAACTTGGGAACTATTTTTTCCCATTTAATAAAGCATGTGCGCAAGTTTAGTGTACAAACACTGAGCTCAACACGTATTCAATGTTTTCTTTATCTCCAAGCGAGAATGAAAAATGTTATGTCGACATAATTAACCCTTTCTTTTACTTCTTTTTCTCGTCCTTTTTCTTCTTCTCCTCCTCCTTCAAGTAGCATGAACAAACCATTAACAATCGACACTGCAGGCAAGCGGAAAATCAATATTAACACGAATCTTCACTGTTGTCCTCCCACCTTACACAAAGGCACCACAACACCCACGGGCAGCATCCTCACCGAAAGGCACCACAACACCCACGGCCAGCATCCACGTGGAACCAGACACTGACCTTTGACGATGAGCGTCGTCTTGCACGTCGTCTCGCCAAGGTCGTTGCGCACGCGCAGCATGTACTCGCCGGTGTCACGTGGCTGCACGTTGACGATGATGAGGACGAGCGTGTTGCCCTCCTGCACGATGCGCGTGTGTTCCGTGGTCCTGATCTCCCTGCCGTTGACGAACCACGCGTAGCGAGGCGAGGGCACGGAAGACACCTCGGCCTCCAGCCTGCACAGAGGGAGGCGGGTGAGTTACATGGCAGTGCGAACCACGTGTACAGGCACTGGCCTCGTGAAAGTCAGTCCAGTGACTTCTCATCGTGTTTCCCTCTCATACGGTGCATTTGATATGTGTTAAACGTGTTACCTACGCAGATAAAATGGCGATGCTCTTAAATCTCTGATTGTCTTAGGATGAATCTGTGATTGCACGAATGAGTGATTGCACGAATGAGTGCTTTAGTTCTTTTTCTATCACCTGGGTCTCCAGACTGCCAGCTGTGCAATCAGAAATATTGTTGGTATAGATCCGATATATGAACATTTTAATTCCACAGTGATGTATTGAAACTTACTTGTCTTGAACATTGATAAAATTGACTAAGAATGTCCATGTAATACACACAATTCTGCACTTAACAGCACCTTCCATACGAGAGGGATGGTATGAGTCAAAGGTATTCAAAGTGATTTTTGTATGGTGTCACACAACTAATCCACACAATACCTGACGTTGTACCTCCCCTCTTTCTCAATGTTCATCACCCTTTGAATTGCACAACACTGTCGGGCGGAGACGGAGTGTGGCTGCCTATATGGCGGGGTGTTCAAAAACAGTCACACACGCAATCATCTCACCCACTTGGGTGATCCTGGGAATGTTTAGCCCAGGGAAGGCAGGAAGGAGGAGGAAGGACTGTCGGGCCTTACAAAGATCTCGAGCTAGAACATTTCCACTCGGCAGCTTTCACTTCCAGGGCATGATTAAGGCACAACACAAAACAATACACACACCTGCCCATGACACCACTACAAGACAGACACCCACCTGGCGGTCTCTCCAGGGCTGATCTGGATGGTGCGGGGCAGGGGTTTGAGGAACTCGGGTGGCTGTCTCTGGACCACGGCCACGTGGATCTGCTGCGTCGAGGTCTGGGTCTCGTCTGAAACGGGGCAGCGCACAATGATGACAGGAGCGATAACGACGGCAACGATAACAACACAAGTAATGACGACAACAGCAGAAATGAGGACACCTGCCATGATGACACATGTGTCAGTGGTGATAAAGGTACCACACATGCAGACCATACTTCTTGACTCTGGAGACAGCTTCAGCTAGGTCTTGGGCCAGGACAAAGTGAGCGTATCTATTTTACCTCAAAGACAGTTACTGTTTACAACCAGTCTCAATATTTCTCATTTCAATAAAGAACAATTAAAAGATCAGTATAATTTAGAAAAGCATAATCAGTTTTAACTGTGACATGTTCAATAACGCGTATCGTTGAAAGACTTTACCCTGTCTTATCTATCTAGATATATTATTACTTGTGTCGCTTCACACGGTCACACTTTATTATCTGTTGAAAGCATCTCATGCAAATTTCATCCCTTCAAATGCAAGGACAACACACCCCAAGCACATTACACGCGCACACACTCGCACACACTCTCACACACACACACACACACACACACACACACACACACACACACACACACACACACACACACACACACACACACACACACAGTGGAATCTGACCTGCATCTCCATCCGCCATGCTTGTCTGGGCCCACGTCACGGCAGTTACGTCATGCGAGACGAGTGCGGGCCGCAGCCACTCATGCATGCAGCGGGCACCGGGTCAAGGTCATGCGGCACGCAGAGGTCAGCGCGGCCACAGCATGCTGGGCGCCGGTCAGCCTCCAGGAATGACCCCAGCGGTCAGGGGCCGGGGAGGGGTTAGAGTATCCATGCTGACTATGGGGTTTGGGACACGGGGGGTGCACGCGGGCCAAATATGAGCAACAGGCAGGCAGGCATAAGAACAATGCATTGTTACATGATCGGTTCGATAGTCTATCATGGACAGCAATGCAAAAAGACCGATTACATAACTATGAGTATGCAGGCATTATACTCATACATAAGGTGATAAAAATACAACGGGTTCATACCTCAAACCGAGCAACGGTGTGTAGTAGAACAACTGGGAAGCAAGCAGATCAGTCAAGGCAGGCAGTTAACAACAAGGAATACACGGGGATTTACTATTGGTCATGTTGCACCCCTACAGGTCATGGGTCATGAGGGATACGGCATGGCCTCGTCTGACCAGGGATAACGTCAACAACAACAACGACGACGACATGCATGAGGCAAACATTTCCCCATGCACCACGGAAAACTCAAACACAAACATCCTTTCACTCTGTGAGCAGTGGATCGCTCTCACTGTCACTCTCCATGCACCACGGAAAACTCAAACACAAACATCCTTTCACTCTGTGAGCAGTGGATCGCTCTCACTGTCACTCTCCATGCACCACGGAAAACTCAAACACAAACATCCTTTCACTCTGTGAGCAGTGGATCACTCTCACTGTCACTTCATTCCTGCCAACCCAAACGCGCACCACGGACAGCACGACACTTAAGGAACCTTGAGTACAGTCGTGCGACTGTGCGCCAGGCGGCAACAACAACGAGGACGACGACGACGAGGACGACGACAAGGTCCGTTCCACAACACAACAAGATGCCACTCAAGCTCCGGAGAGACCACTCCGTGAGGCAGACGTGTTAGCACACATGCCCCTCGTCCAAGACGGGAATGTCATCCACAGGGAGAGGGGTATGAGGAGAGGTGAACCAGACCAGAACGCCTCACCTTTCACCTCTCCTCATCTCCAACCCCTAATCCCCCCACCCACGCCGACCTCAGGGGGACGGCTGGGCCTGGGGGGTGAAGACACCCCGAACAGCGGGCGAGGGGCGGGATGAGAGCTCTGGGGAGGGAGGGAGACTTACCCTGCAGCACTCAGCATGCAGACTTACCCTGAGTCAGCAGCTCAGCCGAGCACTCGGAAGTGCCGACCGAGTTTTTGGCGCGGCAGGTGATGAGTCCGGTGTCTTCTGGGAAGACTTCCCGGATGGTCAGTGTGGTCATGCTGTCCGTGGTCTCGATCTGAAACGTCCAGGGACAGAGCTGTGATGAGGGATTTCTTGAGTGGGACCAGTAAGGTGTCGGTGAGCAGGAGTCATACACGACGGAAACATCACATCGTTCCACACATGAGTAGCTGTGGATATGGTTTGAGGATTTTCAGCGAGTGGAAGAAATAAAACCTCCACAGTCCGCACTATTGTTCTCATTTCGTCTACCACTATCCACAGTGACATCCAGTACAAAGCACTGTGGTTTTATTTCAATCATTTCATTGCAATATAATCAAATATAATACATATGTTTTATGCATAAAGGATACACATCTTTTGCATGTCGTTTCAAGACTTTAAGAATACAATAAACTTACCACCAACACCCCCACAATCACCGCTATCTTCATCCCCACCATTGCGCCCCCATTGGTACCATCACCACTCCAAGTACCACCATCATCTCCATCACGATCTCCCCATTACTACTACTACTACTACCAGCACCACAATCCACACCACTACTAAGACAACAACCATCCCCATCCACAACCCCACCCACACACCACACCACCATCCCCGCCACCAGTATCACCACTACCACACCACCACCACTACTCACACCACCACCACTACCATACCACCACCACCCCCTCCGCTACCACCACCACCACACTACCATCACACCCACCCTCCCCCCACCGCCCCATCCCCGCCACCACCACCACTACTCACACCACCACCACTACCACCACCACCACTATCACGACAACCACCACAAACCCCATCACCACTAAGACAACAACCATCATACCCCCACCACCCACCCCACCCACAACCCTACCACCACCACCACCACCGCCCCCCCCCCCCCCCCCCCCCGACAGCCCGATGCCCACCTTGTAGTCCCGCGAGTCCTGCAGGATCTGAATGCCGTTGCGGATCCACTTGATTTCCGGGGTGGGGTGCCCTGAGAAGACGGCCTGGAAGCGCGCGGGACTGCCCTGCGGCACCATGGTGTTGGTGATGGGCTGCAGGAAGGACGGCGGCTGGTGTTGCACCTCGGGGGGCGGGGGCTCGGGCTCGCTCTCCAGTCCTGGGTAGAGGTGGGTGGGTGGATGAGTGAATGGATGGTTGCGTGGAAGAGTGGTTGAATGAAGGTGTGAATGGATAAATGAGTGAATGAATGGGTGGATGGATGGACAGATGGGTGAATGAATGCAATAATGAATTACTAAGTGAATGAATGTATACAGGAACAAAAACGAAATAACGAATAAATCACTCTCAATAGATCGATCGATCAATTATCAATCCATCCACCTATCAATCAAATGACCGATGAACCTTCATAAAAGGTTTGTGTGCCTAATCTGTAATGGGACAGTGGCTTTCCCCAATACTTATTTTTATTTTCATTGTTGAAATAATTATCCATGCCTTCACTAGTTTAACCATTCTCATCAACTTATGCCATGACGACCGTCGAAAAAGCGCTTGCAACACTTTTACAACACAACACTTGTACAACACTTGTACAACACTTGTGCAACACTTGTACAACACTTGTACAACACTTGTACAACACTTGTGCAACACTTGTACAACACTTGTACAACACTTGTACAACACTTGTACAACACTTGTACAACACTTGTACAACACTTGTACAACACTTGTACAACACTTGTACAACACTTGTACAACACTTGTACAACACTTGTACAACAAAACACTTCTGCTGTATGTCCACGCATGATTGCCGCTACAGAACTGCTGCACAAATCTTAGATTTTCATAAAGGAAACACTAAATCATTTTTTCAAAAAGTTTCGAATCTATACTGGTCTTCATAAAGGAAACCCCATACCATTTTCCCCAACACGAGTGCATACGGGTCATCATAAAGGAAACATGATACCATTTCCCCCAAAATGAGTACATGCGGATCTTCATAAAGGAAACACGATATCATTTTCTCCCAAACACTTCAAGTCCATACGGGTCTTCATAAAGGAAACACCATACCATTTCCCCCAAAATGAGTACATGCGGATCTTCATAAAGGAAACACGATATCATTTTCCCCCAAACACTTCAAGTCCATACGGGTCTTCATGAAGGAAACACTAAATCATTTTTTCAAAAAGTTTCGAATCTATACGGGTCTTCATAAAGGAAACACCATACCATTTTCCCCAGCACGAGTGCATACGGGTCTTCATAAAGGAAACACGATACCATTTCCCCCAAAAGGAGTGCATACGGGTCTTCATGAAGGAAACACCAAACACTTCGAGTGCATACGGGTCTTCATAAAGGAAACACGATACCATTTCCCCCAAAATGAGTGCATACGGGTCTTCATGAAGGAAGCACGACACACTTCGAGTGAACACGGGTCTTGATGGCTGCCTGCCGACTCACCGTGGACCTTGAGGAAGGCGACACAGGCGACCTCCCCCGCCTTGTTCCTGGCCACGCACTTGTAGGTGCCCGTGTCCTCGGGGAAGGCCTCCATGATGGACAGCATGTGGCGCCCGTCGGGTGTGGACTCCATCTGGAAGTACTTGGACGGCTTGACCAGCTGACCGTTCAGGTACCAGGACACCATCGGCACTGCGGACAGATGGACAAGGGTCAGCCAATGTCAAGAGAAATATAATATACAAAAAATAATGAAAATGATAACCAGCTCTTTTTGCTTATTAAAAAGAATTCTAGTAAGAGATCAAAAGTTAAAGTCGACAAGGAAATTTGTCGCCAAAAATATTCAACATGATTATATCATTTTATCATGATCAATATCATCATCATCACCACCACCAGCAGCAGCAGCACCACCACCACCACCATCATCATCATCATCATCATCACCACCACCAGCAGCAGCAGCACCACCACCACCACCACCACAAGGTTACCTGGCGAGCCGGTGATGGTACAGGTGAAGCTGACGGGTTCCCCTTCCTCCACTTCCTGGCTCTGGGGCTGCTGCTTGACGGCGGGGGCCACTACGGGGACTTCCCGCATGAAAGCAGGGGCCATATCGGGACGCAGCTGCTCCGGGGGCTGCACGGGCACTGCCAGGGGGGACAGGGATGAAAAGCTCAGTGCAGGCAGGCAGCCCGGATGGTTGCCAGGACACAAGAAAATTCATTGCGACGGAATGGATCAACTCCAGCAAAGTGTCGGACTTTAGTTTTCCTTCAGGAATTCCATCTTGTCTGAGCTATGCAAGGTATTTCTCTACATTCAACCAGACTCAAGACATTGTAAATAAAGAAAGTATCTTAAAATAACAAGCATACATACGAAGATGCATTATTCCTCCCATTTTGGATATATAATTCTGAGTTTACAGACCCTACGAAGTGTCAAAGTCAACCCTAAAAAAGGTCTCAGTTACCTATGCAAAATGTCAATCTCCAAAATGCTTGTCAAACCCTCTGATTTGTTCAAACATCCCGCTCTACAAATTACCTGTCAAAAACATAAACGTCTTGTTTGCCTCCTTCCTGAAACGTCAATCAATCGTACAGAACACGTCAATCAGTCGTACAGAACACGTCGATCAGTTCTACGAAACGTCCGAGTCAGCCCCATGAAACGTCCCAGTCGACGTTATGGACTGCCAGGGTAAACAAGACATGAAAACGAGATCCCATCACGCACACGGCACCCCCAGACCCCCAAGGACGGGACACACACCCTCCACAGACAGGCGGGCAGTGCAGGTGGCCTTGCCGATGGTGTTGATGGCCACGCAGTCGTACTGGCCGGCGTCCTCGGGCGTGACCTCGTAGATGACCAGCGTGTAGTTGTTGTCTTCCGCAATGAACTTCCAGCGCGGGGAATCGTACATGGGCCTGCCGTCCTGCACAGAGGGAGACGTGGTCAGCCTTGGCTCAAGTGCGCCGACATTTGGCGGCTTGATAACATGACTTAAATAGTGCTGCAGTGATATAAGAGACTGCAAGTTATGAAGGCAGATGGACAACATCTGTTAGTGGATCAGAGAATATCGGTAAAATTCCATATAAACTCTTCTGTGTCACCATTGAGATGAAAGGCAAAGTACACAGTTTGTAAACTGTGACATTTTAAAATAACGAGAAACAAAGGACGAACGTCCACTTGAATGACTGTGTGATCTCTTCTAGAACGTGGGATGCTTATTGATAATTGTTATCGACCTAGCAATGAAGCAAATTCACGGTCTGCTTCCTTTTCAATTTTATCAAAATAAATACATTTTCACGTGCTCACTGCAGAGAATATCGTCTTCAAAAATAACACGAGAGAAAAATGAAATAGCGGTAAACAGAACTGACAGCTAATGTGACGGTAGCAATGCTTCTACAAACACTTTAAAAAGTATAAGATTCCACATAGGCCCGAAAATAACGCACTAGGCAGATGCGAGTAATACATGCGATTGACCTTCAACCTTCAAGAACAGCCAATGGGAGCGACTTGCCTTCTGCCAGTGGACGGTGGGTCGGGGCTTGCACTGGATGGTGCAGTCGAAGGTGACGGGCTCGCTCTGCGCCACCAGGCTGTCTCGCATCAGGTTGGTGAACTCGGGTGGGGACTCCTGCACCGCCTCCTCCAGCTCTGCAAGCAGGCGGCAGTCGTGGGGAGTAGAGAGGAGGAAGTGACGACACAAGCAGGCGGCAGTCGTGGGGGGTAGATAGGAGGAAGTGACGACTCAAGCAGGCGGCAGTCGTGGGGGGTAGAGAGGAAGAAGTGACTGCACATTCATGGTGCCACTTTTACTAAATGTGTGCTGTGATTACTGACCAATCAGAAGGCAGAAGGAGCAGAGAGTGGTATTGACAAGACAAGACAAAGCAATACCTGAAGTAATCTAACCTCAAAATCGACTGGATAGAAGCCATGAAGCGTAAAGAGATGGAAACTGGTTTGAAGAGTTTATAGTGTAACTTTTTTAAAACGTATCCTTTCCATTGACTAGACAGCCGTAAGGGAGACACAAGAAGAAGGGTCACATAACAAGTTCTAATATTTCGTTGTCAGATAATCATCGAGTAGAAATGTAAGATATTTCCTTTTCCAATTGAAAAAATGACGTCACTCCTCTGCATTCTGCTTCAAACACCTGAGTTTACCCCTCAAAACCACCGACATTTCAGTCTGGACGTTTCACTGCAGACTGCTGTCCAAGGGGGCCAAGGAGGGCTGCTACGTACCGATGACGGTGAGCTTGGCCTTGCACTGGGCAGTGCCGAACTTGTTGTGGGCCTTCACCATGAACGTCCCGGCGTCCTCCACGAACACCTCGGGCACCGTCAGCACACTGGACGTGTCTGTGGTGAAGATCTGGAGCAAAGAAAGGAAGCCATCACGTGACAATGCTCTCACATAAACCACTGAGTCAGGTGTCAGACACAACTTCGCATTTCTACTGCTTCAGTAGAAGTGGAGTACAGCAGACCAAACTGCTAAGCTTCACCGCCTTTATTACCTTTTCCCCGAGTGATGTATCCAGAGAATATTCTTCAGTGCAATGCATCGAGTTGGAGCAATTGAATGCACATGTATTTACTGAATTAAATAGAAAATCAACTGGGCCATAAACGCGGCTTTGTTTTCTTATCCAACGCCTTCCTGACAGCTGCCTTGAAACCCCAGGCTGGGTGAGGACGAGGGGGGAGGGGACGCAACTCACGAGGGGGGAGGGGAGGGGAGACAACTCACCAGGAAGTCCCTGGAAGGTTTGATCTCGAAGTCGTCTCTGAACCAGGAAATGGTCGGCGGTGGCTCGGCCTTGACCTGGACCTCCAGGCTG
>JAWQFJ010000552.1:92500-95000 GCA_034096865.1 Theodoxus fluviatilis
CAGGTACACACAGACAGGCACGTACAGTCAGGTACACACAGACAGGCACGTACAGTTAGGTACACACAGACAGTACACACAGACAGGCACGTACAGTTAGGTACACACAGACAGGCACGTACAGTCAGGTACACACAGACAGGCACGTACAGTCAGGTACACACAGACAGTACACACAGACAGTACACACAGACAGGTACACACAGACAGCACACACAGACAGGTACACACAGACAGGTACACACAGACAGGCACGTACAGTCAGGTACACACAGACAGGCACGTACAGTCAGGTACACACAGACAGCACACACAGACAGGCACGTACAGTCAGGTACACACAGACAGTACACACAGACAGGCACGTACAGTCTGGTACACACAGACAGTACACACAGACAGGCACGTACAGTCAGGTTCTCACAGACAGTACACACAGACAGGCACGTACAGTCAGGTACACACATACAGTACGCACAGACAGGCACGTACAGTCAGGTACACTCAGACAGTACACACAGACAGGCACGTACAGTCAGGTACACACAGACAGGCACGCACAGACAGGCACGTACAGTCTGGTACACACAGACAGTACGCACAGACAGGCACGTACAGTCAGGTACACTCAGACAGTACGCACAGACAGGCACGTACAGTCAGGTACACTCAGACAGTGCACACAGACAGGCACGTACCGTTAGGTACACACAGACAGGCAGGCACGCACAGACAGGCACGTACAGTCTGGTACACACAGACAGTACACACAGACAGGCACGTACAGTTAGGTACACACAGACAGGCACGTACAGTCAGGTACACACAGACAGGCACGTACAGTCAGGTACACACAGACAGGCACGTACAGTCAGGTACACACAGACAGGCACGGACAGTCAGGAACACACATACAGGCACGTACAGTTAGGTACACACAGACAGGCACGTACAGTCAGGTACACACAGACAGGCACGTACAGTTAGGTACACACAGACAGGCACGTACAGTCAGGTACACACAGACAGTACACACAGACAGGCACGTACAGTCAGGTACACACAGACAGTACACACAGACAGGCACGTACAGTCAGGTACACACAGACAGTACACACAGACAGGCACGTACAGTTAGGTACACACAGACAGTACACACAGACAGGCACGTACAGTTAGGTACACACAGACAGGCACGTACAGTTAGGTACACACAGACAGGCACGTACAGTTAGGTACACACAGACAGGCACGTACAGTTAGGTACACACAGACAGTACACACAGACAGGCACGTACAGTCAGGTACACACAGACAGGCACGTACAGTCAGGTACACACAGACAGGCACGTACAGTCAGGTACACACAGACAGGCACGTACAGTCAGGTACACACAGACAGGCACGTACAGTCAGGTACACACAGACAGGCACGTACAGTCAGGTACACACAGACAGTACACACAGACAGGCACGTACAGTCAGGTACACACAGACAGGCACGTACAGTCAGGTACACACAGACAGTACACACAGACAGGCACGTACAGTTAGGTACACACAGACAGGCACGTACAGTCAGGTACACACAGACAGGCACGTACAGTCAGGTACACACAGACAGGCACGTACAGTCAGGTACACACAGACAGGCACGTACAGTCAGGTACACACAGACAGGCACGTACAGTTAGGTACACACAGACAGGCACGTACAGTTAGGTACGCACAGACAGTACACACAGACAGGCACGTACAGTCAGGTACACACAGACAGGCACGGACAGTCAGGAACACACAGACAGGCACGTACAGTCAGGAACACACAGACAGGCACGTACAGTCAGGTACACACACATGCATGCAGCCCTACGTACAGAAACTATCTTTATGACTGACAGGCACAATCAGTTTGGTGCAGGAATCCAATAACGGTTTCAAAATGCAATTTTGAAACACGTTCTCTTCAATGAAAGTTTTCCATAGGAACAGGCAGGTTTCTTTTTTCACGACAGTGATTTTCTCTGACAGGCCCAAGGAGCTTTTTCGTCTTGAAAGAAGAAGAATATTAACATTCTCTCCCATTGAAATCGTGCAAGCATGTGACTAAATCGACCAATGCCTGGTCTGCATCCTCCAAAGAAGTGAACACTGACACTCCAGAAAACGCGACGCTAAGCGTGAGGCAGACAACGTTGCCAAGGAAAGAAGGCGTCGGGGGGTTGGGACGCGAGTGGCAGGGGGCCTGCGTGTGGAGGGTGGGGGGTGGAGGAGGGGTGGAAATGGAACATGATGGGAGGGAGAAGGGTGTCAAGAGTGTAACTACAGATACCGAGAGGCAGAGCTAGATGGTGATGAGTGGGCGGAGGAGCGAGAGTTCAAGACAAGAGGTAGGATGAGCAGGGAAAGCAAATACAGGCTTTGAGGTAGGTTGCAAGGCGTGGTGACGATGTGGGGTAGGGGTTTCACCTGAAGGAAGGGGGGGGGGAAGGGGGGGAGG
>JAWQFJ010000552.1:100000-117050 GCA_034096865.1 Theodoxus fluviatilis
AAACGTAGCCTCTGTGCAACCCTTACACCTCTTCTTCAAGCTCGCTTTAAGGTGTGAACAGAACAGTCTGAAAATGAAACCTGACGTCATGTCCAGCCTGAGTATAACCAGTCGTTGCCCAGCAACTCTCAGTCCTCTCCACGTTGTGTCCTGCCGTGTAACTGACCACACTGACAAACCTTTCTCTCGCCTTGCTTGTGAGCTTCGCCCAGAGACTGCTAGTGCACTTCAGACAACTAGTTCCAGACACAACCTTGTGTCGGGATCAACTGACCTCTAGACATGACATTTCGTCGGCACTTTTATCCTGCCATTAAAAACACGCACAACAAACTTTGAAAGACGGATCAGGGAACAGACCACAGAGCCAAGCAGTTGCAAAGTGTTTCTTTCAGTTCTATGCAGTGCCCTGGGGGTAAAAACAGTAAATATCAAAAGGTGTACTATGTACAACGGGATGCACGATTTAGTGTGCAGTGGAAACAAAGCTGTCCGTGCAGGAGATGACCAATGGTCGTATGGTCTGAGGTGAGTCATGACAGGCTTAAATCTGATGACCGTTACATGGTGGTCAAGACAGGCTTAAATATGATGACCATTACATAGTGGTCAAGACAGGCTTAACTCTGATGACCATCACGTGGTGGTCAAGACATGCTTTATTCTTATGACCACTACGTAGTAGTCAAGACAGGCTTAAATCTGATGACCGTTACGTAGTGGTCAAGAGAGGCTTAAATATGATGACCGTTACATGATGGTCAAGACAGGCTTAAGTCTGATGACCATTATGTGGTGGTCAAGACAGGCTTAAATCTTATGACCATTACGTAGTGGTCAAGACAGGCTTAAATATGATGACCATTATGTAGTGGTCAAGACAGACTTAAATCTGATGACCATTATGTAATGGTCAAGACAGGCTTAAATATGATGACCGTTACATGATGGTCAAGACAGGCTTAAATCTGATGACCATTATGTAGTGGTCAAGACAGGCTTAAATCTGATGACCATTATGTAGTGGTCAAGACAGGCTTAAATCTGATGACCGTTACATGGTGGTCATGATGCGATGCGCTGCATGAGAGGGAGGATGGATAAATGGAGTGATCCAGTGATGAGTACGTCGTTCAACAGCTTGCAAAGACCTCAGGAGGGCTAGAGTTACCCCAAGCACGTCCGGTTTCGCTGTGTCGAGGAAAGTTCACACACAAAGAAGTCTTACCGTTTTAATGAGTTGAGTCTCGTGAAATAAGTTGTTTTGTTACCAGAAGCAAGAAGGCAAAAACATTCGTACTTTCAATAGAAAATTCACTGCTCAACGTTTCATTCATGACGATTCAGTGCTCAAGGTTTGTATTCGTGACGATAGAAACCATACGCAAAATAAAGACATGAATAATTCCTGGTGTGTGCAATGGTCAAGTGCCCGGATGTGCAATGTTGAATGGTTGTGTGGGGTTCACCATGAAACACAAAGCCAGGGCTTGTGTCTGACAAGTTGATGACGCCGTTGCGATCAATGATGGAGGATGGATGGTTCCAAGCCATTCCAAGTCAGCTAGTGATTCCATGAGGGGACAAAGGCAACTCAACATCACATCTCTTCAAAGTGCACACCAGGGGGGTTTCTTGCCATTCCGAGAAGCTAACACAGCACATCAAACGCAGGAACGCCAAAGTTTTGGCAGCCTCCAAGCTACTCCAATGATCCATGCGGTGGAGAAAGGATGCTCTCTCGGGGATGACTGCTGGGAAGCCATTCTGTGCAGGCAAAGCCGATTTCAGCGTCACTGACAGCAGCACAGCAGGGCTGCTGTTCAGCCAAAGCCAGCCTGAAGCGGTCGGGGCATTCCAAAAGGACGCCTGCTCTGGCGGTCAATGGAGCCACGAGGGGGAGGGAGCATCCACAAGCCGCAGCCGCTGCTAGCTACCCTCAAGCTACGACTCCACAACTGCTGGGGACGACTTCACCATGCCGGCAGGCTGCAACTCCAAGCCATACGTCCAGGCAGCTGGGAACGATCATGCCGGCTGACTCCAAGGACACGGGAGAGACACATGGACGACAGGCGATCTTGGGCTTAGCTACTGGCTACAGGACGGCCCACGCCCGGGACACTGACCCTTTCTCCAGCGTGTCCACGATGATGGGAACATCGATGGAGACGGGGGACCAGGGGAAGGGGGGCACGCGGATGGCCGTCTCCCACGAGGGGGCCACCTCCCCGGGCTTGAGCTTGCGGGCGCGCAGGGAGCGAGCCAGCTCGAGCTTCGACTCCAGGTCTTCGGAAACGGGGACACTGGAACGGCAGCCAGACACTCGTGATCATTCCTGCTGTGGAGTGAGAACTGGACGTCAGCTTGGCCGGTCTGGCCTGCCAGGAGGGCAGGGAAGGCGCCAGGTCCGTCTGCTTGACCTCCACTCTTGGCGTCTCCAGAGCGTCTTGCTGAATGTCTTGAACGACCTGTGCTGCACTAACGGGTCAATTCTACATAAATTTCAGTTGGTGCTTAACCTAATCTGTTATACGGACAAATATATGAATCCGCACAATTCTAACAAAACCATTGGCATCAACAAAAGACTTGCCAAAACATTTTTCTTTGCCGAAAAAAGAGAAGAAATCTTTGAAAAAGGAATGCAAAAACTGAAATGATCATTGCAAAAACAGTAAAGAATAACTTCTACGCACAACTGAGAACTCGAAGCAACTGTGTACGGCCTGAAAGAGAAGGAGGAACTCCATGCGGGAAAGGAGGGAGCGGGGGAAGGGGTAGTGCCACTTCACTCCAAAAATAGTCACCTGGGCGGCTTCTGTGGTTTTGGTGGAGGTGGGGGTGGGATTTTGAACTCCACTTTCTTTGGCTGTGGAGGAGGTGGAGTTGGGATTTGGAACTCCACCTTCTTGGGCTGTGGAGGTGAAGGTGGGATTTTGAACTCCACCTTCTTGGGCTGTGGAGGTGGAGTTGGGATTTGGAACTCCACCTTCTTGGGTTGTGGAGGTGAAGGTGGGATTTTGAACTCCACCTTCTGCGGCTGCGGAGGTGGAGGAAGCGGAATTTCGAACTCCACTTTCTTCGGTTCTACTGGTGGCGGCGGAATTTTGAACTCCACCTTCTTGAGCACGGGTTTTGGTTTGGGCGCCACGGGTGGTGGTTCCGCAGACCTACACGATGAGGCAAGGGCCATCAGTACGGGCCACGCAGCAGTCACAATACGACAACGGGAACCCACACACTCTCCATGGACGTAAAAAAACAGAGACTTAATCAGCAGACAACCTAGAGAACCCAGACTATTTCAGATGGACAAGGAAGAACTCGATGCTGACTGAACAATTTACAACCTTTCCATCAATGTCAATCCAACTGAAAGGCATAAATGAGAGACTTTGTCCGTCTGACGAGAACCTCCGTTTGACAGAAACTAACATTAGGAAATATAAATAAATCATACTTATAGTATCTTCATCGCAGATTTAACGGAAGAATAGTATACAGCAGATGATCAGATCAGTGAATAATGTCTACAGCATTTATAAAACCAGTTTCGATTTCATGCTGGCAAATACTGCAAATTTCATTCCTGGAAATAAAAGCACTGCAGCTGAACTGCAACCGAGACGAGGGACAAAAAATGACTGGGAGAGGGGGAAGCCGCGTGAATAAGGCACGGGGAGGACTGCCAACACGTCACGGCCATAGTAGTAAACGGCAGATGGAATTGCTGGAGCGGAATTTCCGCCCGAAAGAAGTGAGCCGGCAGAGGAGACACACGCAACCCTCGAACAAAATAGCAGCGTGCCAGATCAGAGCTCAAACAGGAGGCCAGTCCAAACAAACACGAGTTAATAAATCAACGAAAAGACGTAAGTGAGGAAGAGAAAGGCAGGGAGGGGAGGTGGGAGGGAAGGGGGGTGGGTGGGTGGGAAGGACGGACCAACGCGCTCTCGCCCTCGCACGCTCTGCAGGAGGGTGACATCTGGCCGTAGGATTCCTGTGCTCTCTGTATCTAGAAGCCTGCCACTGCAGTGGACAGCGTCGTGACGACATCCACACGCCATGCTGGCCTTTGTCCGCCTCAAGCCTCGCACAAGCATGGAGCTCATTCCCAAATATACTGGACTTGAAGTCAGTGGCGTGAGCTCAAGGTCGTTGTCGCCTCCAGCTTTTTCCATTGACGTGTATCAGCTTGTCGGGACGACCTCGTAGCATTCCTCATGGTGCAGTTGCCACTTAAATTACACCACGCTTCTGGGATGACTTACGACGCATGCATGAATATATTTTGTTCATGCAGGATGATAAGTATATTACATGAGAACTACAGACATCTTTTCGTTGTTGTCCCCCCCCCCCCCCCCCCCCGATGAAAAGGCTGCATGCATTTCTTGTTATCATGAACTGTCGTAATGCATATGTACGAAACCGTCTCTGCTCTCAAGGGGAACTAAGTCTACACTACACTATATGCTTCTCAGGTAGCATCGACTCCACTTCCCGGACTACAGAGCAGGCCCGCTGATTAAAGGGAGATAATTTCAAGTAAGAGCAACTCCAGGCAGGGGAGAAAACCCCGGACACTAGTGATTTCAGGCAAAGGGGAGGTAAACCCCTATGAGTTCAAGCAGGGGACGCAACTGCGTTCACTACATAGTTTCAGGCAGGGGAGACAACTGGTGAGGACTCAGGCAGGGCAGCATGCCTGACCGACCTTGCTCTGTCCACCTCGTCGCTGGGCACGATGCGCAGGTAGCCGGACTCCGTGTCCGAGGCGTAGGAGATGAGCTGCACAGGGCCCTCCTCCTGGATGTCGTAATCGCTACACGGACACGGACAGACACAGACAGTCAGGCAGGGCGCACAGAGACTGGTACGGCGCAACACAGCGGCACAGCTTACAAGGGCAAAGTTTCCAAATACGAGTTTTAAAAAGAAGCAGAGTTTCAGAAGTGGCACCGTGGTGCATAGCGATCCCATATCGCGTGGTCTGCGTCTTCATGCAAGCTTCTACTGTCGCTATGGAAACCATAAACACGTAAACTGGAAATATACTCCACCTGCAGAAGCTTGACCAAACCCCCTTGCTTTATCTCTCCACTCCTCCCACAGCAAGTGAGCCCACACCGAGTGACTGTCATCAACACCAAAACAGACAGCAGTTTTAACGGAGAAAAGCCTCCACCTTCCTACATACATTTACACTCGTCAGCAATTAGCAACGTCACGGAAATCAATAGATTTTATGTGAATAAGAGAAAACCTAAAGTGAAATAACTACGAACTGAAAGCAAAGCCCCATGTGAATACACCAACAGCACAGGAAACTTAAACACCGAGTGAACCTGATCACGCGAGCAGATCCCCCCAATACTGACACTTGAATAGAAATTCCACACAGGACACCGTCCCCCAAAATGACGTCACGAGGAAGCAGTGACGTCAGAGGACGCACCTGGGGTAGGGGGGCTTGGGCTGGAAGGCGGCGCTGGGCTTGACGGGGGACAGGGGCTTGACGGGGCTGGCGGGGGCCGGGGCCTTCACGGGCCACAGCGGGGCTGCGGGCACCACGGCTTTGACCGGGGTCACGGGGCTGACCGGTGCGGGTTTGGGCGGTGGCGGGGGTGGCGCCGCTTTGGGGGCGGGGGGCGGCGGCGTCGGCTTCGGCACCGGCTTGGGCGCCGGAGGTGCAGACGGTACTTTCCTAGAGGTCAAAGGTCGTACAGGTGAGTCGATGTAGGGTGATCTTCGTATGAAGACTAAGGGATATTATTTTTGCTGGAAAACTATGTGAACCCTGAAGATATGCAGGTTCTGTCCGAGTCCAGACCAAACAGTCTGGCCGTCTGACAAAATGACATGGACAAGCGTTGCGTAGATTCGGTCCAAATTTTACTAAATGAACTCGCGCAAAATGCAAAACCCAATACATGATATCACAATATGACATGCACTGCATTATGAACGAGTCCCTCCTACCATTTATATCAATGATACATCAGTTTCAAGTGGCAAATGCCATTCCTTCTAACTAAAAACGTTTCAGGAGGAAATAGAAAAACATCCCTCCAACACCAGTATCCAGTGTGAGCATTCTGACTTCAATGAAAACACGCCCACCCGATTCTCTTGAGGTGCTAAGAACCAGACCGACTGGCTATATTTCCATCCCACGACCACAACACTTGGCAGCAGTGAGGGAAGGCAGGCAACATGCTTGGGGACAAATGCAATGCAAGGGAGGCAACGCCAACCTTTTTTCTGGCTGAATGGGGGCCTCCCGTGGTGGGGGCGCGCGCTGCATGGGCGTCTTCCTGTAAGCAGGACACCGGGTAAGCCAGCTGTGTCACACACGTCTACCACAGGACACCGAGTAACCCAGCTGTGTCACACACGTCTACCACAGGACACCGGGTAAGCCAGCCACGCCACACATGCCTACCACAGGACACCGGGTAAGCCAGCCACGCCACACACGTTTACCACAGGACACCGGGTAAGCTAGCTACGTCACACACGTTTACCACAGGACACCGGGTAAGCCAGCCACGCCACACACGTCTACCACAGGACACCGGGTAAGCTAGCTACGTCACACACGTCTACCACAGGACACCGGGTAAGCCAGCTACGTCACACACGTCTACCACAGGGGACTGCGGTAGCAGACCCACGAACTAGACGCCTGCTGGAATCTACGTTACTCGTGTAGAGCACAACAGCTGTATATGAAAACTGTTCCAAGAGCACTTGTCACAACATTTACTAAGAGGATCTACTCAAACAGTACCTCTTTCACTGTCAGAAGTTACAGACACATAGGTAAAAATGTCACGAGTCGTGCAACCAGCACACTGTAGATAAGTCCAGACTAAAGTCTCTCTGGGAGACCAAAGGCAAAGCAGCTACGTCTATTCGCTAAGGAAACTTGCAAAGAACAATAAATCTTCGTGGCCAGTCACTGCCATTGAGGCAAAACTGCGGAATGGAAGGAGTAGAGTTGGAAAATGCCCCCTCCAAGATGCACGAGGCGAGCACGATGAGTTGGGGTTTTCATGTGTCAATGCATGCACTACCAATCACAACTCACACCATCCAGAATTAGGAACACAATCTCCAGCCTATTTCAATTTGGCGTGGAGTTGGTGCAACTGCCTTGGTGAAACATGGAGTTGCGTGGATGGCGGGGTGAGGGGCTGGGGGAATTCCTTAGGTGTCAAGTAACTACCGTTAGCATGGGAAAGCACGGTTAAGGCAATTACAGCATTTTGCGGGACGCAAACAAAACAGCACCGAGGTCGTTCTCCATCGATTTCAAGGAACACCTTCGCTCGTAACAGAATGAAACTTATAACTTGTTGGGATATACTGTCCAGAGAGTGCGACTTCTCCAGCTCGAAGCAAAAGCCATCTCAGTGTATCCAATTACATGTCCTCCCAACTCCACGTTTGCAACGCTGGCATGCCGTGCAGTTCCATGAGCGAAGGAGAGCACTACCCCGGGCCTCAGCTCAGCTCCCTCTCTAGGACTTCCTGAACACAGAGCCAGCTCTGGATGTCGCCACTTACTACTGCCATTCATGGGGCACTCTTAGCAAGCGTCACTTTTACTCAAGACTATGTGGAAAATCATGACGTTTCTTCGTCAAAAATGTTCCTTGTCGCCATATTAACTTCCTGGATACACACTTTCTTTAAGAACATATTCTCTGCAGATATAACGACGTATTCAAGAGGACAGCTACAAGTAGAGACATCATTTCAAAACCTCAGGACGTTGCTTGTCATGTACATCGATTTTGAGGCTCGATGTACAGTTACCGAGTGGGAACTTCAGTCAATAGGACGAAGGAGAGCAAGCAGATTTTAAAGGACGAAAAGATTGAGCACACAAAGGCGTAAAACAGTGGCTCAACAGCAAACCACGCCGTTGTAGGAAGTCAATAGACACTAGGAGCTATCACTAGCAGAAAAGGAAGAGAGACTGTCTCGCAATCTAAACAACGAAGGTCGCTGAAGGAATCATACCATGCTGGTAGCGGGAATGTGAAAAGGCACGGCAAGACTGCCTCACTATAGGAGCACACCAGAACTGGGTAGGCATGCTTGTCTCGTGGTTGGAGGGCAACTACTCCCACTCTCGATCCATGCCGGGGGGGGGGGGGGGATGGGGGGCCTAGAGAGCATCACGTGACCCATGCCACTCTTACAGCATCACGTAGTTCTACAGAGCAAGGAGTCGTGAGGACTACACGTCATGCTTTCATCCTAGCCAGGGAACGCTGCCTCTAGGGGGTAACTCCATGCAAGGGCGCGTGGCTACCTGGGCCTGTCTTCGTAGATGCGCAGATAGCCGGACTCTGTGTCGGAGGCGTAGGAGATCTGCTGCACGAAGCCCTCCTCCTGGATCTCGTAGCTGTCCACAGACACGATACACGTCACATGACTGCGGCACAGAGCTTGCCGTCTCGCGTCTCATTTGCATGCTAATCAGTTTGCTTTGGTCTCATTTGCATGCTAATCAGTTTGCTTTGGTCTCATTTGCATACTAATCAGTGTGTTTTTGGTCTAATTTGCATGCTAATCAATTTACACTAGTAGATCGAGTTCATGCAAGTAAGACAGCATAATGTGCGTGTGGATGCCTCCATCAATGAGCCCGATACCGGGAACTGCCTGCCTCATAGATACATCAGAATCAACATTAGACTCAATCTGCGCGAAACATGTATTAATAAGCGTTGCTGCAAAATTACGATTTCCTACCGACCTAGGTACATTTCGCATGCGAAAGACTTTTGTTCTTTTTCCACAGGAAAACTAATCAAGACAAAATCATCATCTCCTTCAGATGACTAAGAACTATCTCGTAAACCTCTGTTGGTCACTAACAAAACATCCATGCCAACATCCAACTCCTCGTCACCTGGGCGAGCGCTGCCGGCGGTACACGGGCGCAGGAGGCGGGGTGGGCTTGACTGGGGAGGAGGGCTGCGGTGGGGAGGATGCGGCCCTCTTGGGGGGCAGGGTTCTCTGTGGCGGGGGGGACGTCTTCTTGACCAGGCGGGGCAGGGTGGGCTTGGCCACTTTGGCGGGGGGCGCTGCCTCGTCAGGTCTCTCGAACTTGCACCAGGCTTCGGCCATGGTGGGCAGGTCCTCCTCCTCCATGGGCTCCTCTGCCGCGGGGGCTGGGGGCCTGGCAGTGGGGACCGGGGCGGCCACGGGGGCCACGGGTCTCTCCACGGGCTGCCTGGCCAGAGGCCTGCACGACCAGTCAGGCATGACGTCATGAGCCACTGTGGCGCGGGTCCTACATGGCATGCACTGCAGTTTCCTTAGCGATCTAGAGGCGTGACTCTGTCGCCTTTTCGTTCCCTATGTCCCTCGATGTAGGTTCTCATGCACCGTCCACGCCTCTCTCTGAGGCTTACTTTTCCAGTAATACCCTACAGTGTGAGCCTTTTTTATGACATCCTTTTAGCAAATAGATACACAGAATCTAGATTGAGAACAAACACACTTCCAGACGTAGTGCCGTTAATCTACAGAAGGTACAAGGATTGACTCCAAGGAATAAGCCAATCGTATCACTAACACAGACCGTCGTCTATCTTTGCATAATGCATGAAGTGAATTACACTTTTCATATATGAGCAACCATAATGCAGTGGGATCAATATATTTTCAGAGATGAACAGAAAACCTTGAGAAAAAGCACCCTGATGATCATTATCTCAAAGCAAAGTAAATAAATTAATCATAAGACTTTTGGAAAACGTGTCATCTAATACATACTCACACAAAATGCATTGGGCACCATACTGCCTGCAAGAAATCGTCGATCCAAACAACGTCACCAGCCACAATACGACCCGCAAAATGACCACCACGACACACCACATGAGCAAAATGACCACCACGACACACCACACGAGCAAAAGGAAGACACCTCGCTCAACACACCAACTCAACACACCAACTCGGTCACGTCAAGAACGGAGAAACTCAGGCCATGCTCAAAAGCTAAAAATTAAAAACCGCAGCATCCAACGAACCTTGTCCACAGGTCAAACTCTTCCAGCGTCAAGTTGGTGTCAAAATCGCTGGAGGCGGGGGTGGGGGGGAGGGAGGAGGTGGGGGAGTGCAGGTACAGGGAGTGACACCGGGGGGTAGAGGTCATGGGAAGACCGTCATAGCTGCCACGACAGAGCCAAGGTCAAGGTCAAGGCACGGCAAAGCAGGCAAAGGACTTTATCATAGAGTCGAAGGTGAATGAAGGCCACAAGGTCACGTGGTTTGAGAAAATAGTGACGCCATCAATGAAGAGGCAAACAGACAGGACCAGAATGCCACAACGTTACAGTGCAGTATACACTGAGATGCTTTCCACGTTTTATTTTCTTTTTCTTTTAAAGTTAACATTACGTTTATTCATCCTGTATACTGATGAGGAAAAAAAAAAAAGGACAAATTTCCAGACTTCGTCATTTCGCAACCAGCACAATCAGTTTTATCTTCTTACATCTTAATTTCATTCTAAAATACATTAAACAAGCCAATACAATTTTTTTTAAATTTACAAATTCACATTACATTGCCCGAAATAAACAGATGTCTTTTCAGATTCAGATATAATGTAAACGTTCTGGGTTGCAGTTTTCTTTGGCAGGACTAGATCAGTTCTACAGACCACAGATCATGCTGCCGAACCTAACGCTATGTGCTGAGTGATTTGTGTGGACTAGTATCGATTCATCCAGGCATCTCCGCGTGCGGATACTTGGTTATCAGATGCACTCTCCTGAGTAGATCAAGTGTGCTTATTCATTAGTTAATCTATAATAGAGAACTAGGAGTGAGACATCGTCTGTAGAGATCAGATTTCACAATGCAGACCTCGAGTAGACTAATGTACAATGCATGCCATCTTGTGTGTATTTTCTGGCAGCTTTCCACCGTATTCTAGTTAACAGTCGTTTGCGGTTGAAGACTTTTGAAATGTTTTAAATGTTAAGGGTTGGCATGCAGCAGTCACATGCATAATTCCAGGCAGGGTGAGGATGTCATGAATGACCGAATGACACAACTAATCAGTTAGTTTAACAAGGCTATCTACGTCAGTTCGCTCTACACGTCATTCGACACCTGGATGACGTCATCTGCGTCACTTCTCTATCGCGCCACCTGCTGGGAGCGACAAAGTCCGGAGCCACAGACCCATGTCATCCGGGCAACGAGAAGCCACTAGATCATGCCCAGTCACGGATCAGCTCGCACAGTAAGCCGCGAAACGACGGTCCTCTAGCAGAAAAGTCCCTCTCTTTCTCCAGGGGCTGGGAGGAGCAGCATCCGCTGGGCTGGACTGGACTGGACTGGACTGGACTGGACTGGACTGGACTGGACTGGACTGGACTGGACTGGACTGGACTGGACTGGTCCCTGGGAAAGAAGCGTGGGTCCGCTCCGCAGCCAGGTTAGGGACACGGGCGGTCCCAAGCCAAGGTGACACGCTAGACACACGGTTCTCACTGACGATGCAACAACACTAAGCGACACCGCATCACTGCAGATCTACGGATGCACCAAGGACTACCTGGAGTTGCAGCACACGTGCACACGACCTACTCCAGTCTGCTCTACACGAGGGCAGTGCGCCCTCTACCTAGGGATGCTGGGCGCACTGGCTACGGATGCTGGCGCACCTCTCTCCCTCGGGCGGCGACTTGATGCGGAGCACGCCTCGCTCCGTGTCCGACACGTAGGAAATCTGCTGCACCGGCCCTTCCTCCTGGATCTCATAGAAGCTGTCCCGAAAACCAGGAGTCAGGTTACTCGGTGCACGCCCAGATAGAGTTATCCATCTACACAACAGCTACCACAGTGATTTCGGAGTTAATTATTAATGAGGTTCAATGACGTCTGTGCTGAGGTTCAGAATGAACTTTCGACGTTAGTTGATCAAAATAATGTGCATGCATTAACTGATGATTCAGATGATCCCTTTTCACTTCCAGCAACATAAGCATCAATCTCAAGTTTAGAAAAAGAGATACCTTATATAGCTAGTAAAGTAGATCCATACAGAAAAAGGCAAAATATATTCAAAGCATCATCAAATGGAATGACTCATGAAGGATTCAACTTGAAGAACAGCATGCACGATGGACACAAGTCAGGCCCAACCCAGGAAGTGCGGAACCCAAACGAGAAGACAGGAACCAACACAACTGGCAAGGAACGACTGGGTCAAAGAGCAAGGGCCAAGAAAGGTCATCGGGTCCAGTCGAGGCACAAGCCTGGTTGCCATGGAGACATGCCAAGAGCGAGCGATGCCAACCTGCCAGCGTCCTCCTCCTTGAGCAGTCTGAGGGTGGCGCTGTCCCTGTCCTTGACGTAGGCAATCTGCTGCACGGGGCCTGCAGGCTGGATCTCGTAGTGCCTGAGTCATCCCAAACACCCGTATTGTCAGTACAATACACATCTAGGACTGCTTGGTGTGACCTCAAACACCCATGTTGTCACTACAATACACATTTAGTACTGCTTGGTGTGACCTCAAAAACCCATGTTGTCACTACAATACACATTTAGTACTGCTTGGTGTAACATCAAACACTCATGTTGTCACTACAATACACATTTAGTACTGCTTGGTGTGACCTCAAAAACCCATGTTGTCACTACAATATACATCTAGTAGTACTTGCGACAACCGAAATATCTTGTGTTGTCGGTGCAACAGACACCATCTAGTAACGCTTGATGTGACCACGTGTCAACTCGAGTGTTGCAATACACACCAAGCGGTGACTGAATTGCCCCCAGATATCCACGTTGTCAGCGGGATGGACATCTGTTAGTGGTCACTGCAACAACATTTGTCCAGTGCTGTCAGTATTACACACATCTGTTGGTGCCTGGTGTGACCCAACATTTCCTATCCAACGCTTTAGTACACACCAACTGTAACACCAAATATGGTTGTCACATATCCTACGTGGCATTACCCCAAATATCCGTCACACCAAATGCAAAGTAGATCGCAAAGTCAGGTAGGAAACCCCCTAGCAGGCATGTGAGATTTCTCAAACTTATTTTGGACTCGTATGACTGCTCATCTTAGAGACTCCACGACCGCACAATAGGACATAAGGACGGACCTTGGGTCAAGGTCACTCGCGTGTACACGAGGCCCAATTCGAGCAAGGCGTACAGGAAGTGCAGTTCAGAACTGAGCGTACAAACTGTTGTGTTCATGTCGAGCAAGGGAACTTGAAAACTGGATGGGAGCGGCACTGAATACTGAAATAAAGGTTGAAATACATAACGAGTTTCTCTCCTTAGCCAAGTCTTCTTTGTCTTAGCAGGCCCAAATCCCCCGACTGCAGGGGGGCAAGTGTCCTTCCAATTCGGTAGGAAGGAAGGAAGGAGGAAGGAGAAAGGAAGGAAAGAGGAAGGAAGGAAGAAAGAAGGAAGGAGGAAGGAGGAAGGAGGAAGGAGGGAAGGAAGGAAGGAGGGAGGGAGGGAGGGAGGGAGGGAGGGAGGGAGGGAGGGAGGGAGGGAGGGAGGGAGGGAGGGAGGGGGGAAGGAAGGAGAAAGAAAGGAGGAAGAAAGGAGAAGGAAGGAGGAGGAAGGAAGGGAGGAAGGAAGGAGGAAGGAAGGAAGGAAGGAAGGAGGAAGGAAGGAGGAAGGAAGGAAGGAAGGAGGAAGGAAGGAAGGAAGGAGGAAGGAAGGAAGGAAGGAAGGAAGGAAGGAAGGAAGGAAGGAAGGAAGGAAGGAGGAAGGAGAGAGGGAGGGTGGGGCTACTTACGGTGACGCCACTCTACGAGGCACAGAGGCAGGGCGGACAGGCTGTGCGGGTTGCACGGGTTGCACGGGCTCGGGCGTCCGTGGCTGAACTGGAAACACAGGAAAGGTCAGTCAGTCTCTGCCGTTTGCCTATTCAACCATGGCGGTGATACGGAGAAGTCTGGAACACTCACTCACCTGCGACGCCTCCCTCCAAGGGCGTACTTGGAAGGAATAAACTAAATGAAATACCTAGTTTTCAATAGTCAAATATACCTGTAAGACGGAACATGTGGACGGAATCTGCTTTCAAAGACACTCTGACAGAGAGGAAATAAACCATCACATGACGTCGTGTTTCCATCACATCGCATAAAACATGGACACGGGCAAATGCCCACTCCCAACAGATTCCAGCTGAAGAGTGGGACATCAAGCGGCTTAAATTTTACTGTAGACTGATACGACGCTTCCAACGATGCAAAGATCTAAGGGACGCATGAGGAATTATCATGTGACAGCGTCACCAATAGGAACACCAGCATCAACGGCAACAAAAGCTACAACAGCTTTTGCACAAAGACTTTCAGATCAACACAATGGAGACCAGCAGCAAAAGGAAGGAACCTGGGGAGACAACTGTGGAGCCAGCAACAGGAAGGAGCCAGGGGAGACAACTGTGGAGGCAGCAACAGGAAGTAGCCAGGGGAGACAACTGTGGAGGCAGCAAAAGGAAGGAACCTGGGGAGACAACTGTGGAGGCAGCAACAGGAAGTAGCCAGGGGAGACAACTGTGGAGGCAGCAACAGGAAGTAGCCAGGGGAGACAACTGTGGAGGGAGCAACAGGAAGGAGCCGGGGAAGACAACTGTGGAGGCAGCAACAGGAAGTAGCCAGGGAAGACAACTGTGGAGGCAGTACCTGTGACGAGCAGCTTGGCACGCGTGGTGGCGGTGCCAGCCACGTTGACCGCGGTGCATTGGAACCAGGCGGCGTCTGCTGACATGGCTCTGTCGATGCGCAGCACGGACCGCCCGTCCTCGGTGTCGATCCTGCAAGATGACGACAGCAGCCTCAGGCACGGGGCACTGATGCACTGTTGGACAGTTGTCATGTCAAGTGTATGCCCTCGGTAAATGAATCACTGGTAAAGGGAAATGAAGTGAACTGAATGCCTCATTTCGGATTGCCTTCCCAACTCACTGTGTACAGAGTGAATCGTTCGCCTTTGCTTAGAGCCTCAGTGACCTTCCCCGTTTGTCTTCTGTATGGATTTCATTACGTTCAATGTCGCCTGATTTGAATGACATTCCTGCACGAATATGTAAAGAAACAAAAACTTCTGTGAATTTGCAGAGGGAAAATAAACGAAAGAGAGATGGGGGGAGAGAGAAAGGGGGAGAGGGAGAAGGGGAGAGGGAGAAGGGGAGAGGGAGGAGGAGTGAGAGAGAAGAGGGGAGAGGAAGGAGGAGAGAGAGGGAAGAGGGGAGAGGGGGAGAGGGGAGAGAGGGAGGAGAGGAGAGAGGGGGCGGTTATCTGGGTAGTATGTTAGATAGGGAGGATGTGAAGAGGGAGGAGGTTCTCCAGGGAGTGCGGGGATTATACATGAGTCTTGGATAGTAATTTTATTCTTGAGAGGTGGATTATGTGATTATCGTGGGCGGATGTATGTAAGAGGAGTGGAGATAAGTAGGAATGGGTATAGGGTGTATGCGGTGAGATATTGATTAGGGGGGTATATTTAGTTATTTGTATAGAATGCTTCGTGTATATAGATAGTGAGGAGGGGAGAGACAAGGAGGATGGGGAGAGAGGGAAGGAGTGGAGAGATTTCTTCTTTTATCAGCTGATTTATTTTAATATTTCTTTCTTTATATAACTTATTAATTTTTTATAATGATTTATTTGCTAATATGTCTGGATGTTGTATATATTTATATTTTTATATACTGAGTATTTTCTAGAATTATGATTTTATCATTGAAAATCTTCGTTTAATCTTAATTATTATTTATAGAGAAGTATTTTATCTAACAGTATTTATGTTATAGATTTATATTTTATATAATAATATATTTATATAATTATTATTTTATATAGGTATTAGTTATAGATATATTATTGTATTCTATTATACTAGCTAGAGGTATTAGTTGATATAGGAATGATATTGTATATAGGATTATTGAGAGAAGTATTCGGTGTCGCATTTATTATTTTATCTCCTTACGTCTTTTCACATTACAGTCTCTTCTTTTATCATCCTTCTTATTTAATGCTTGCTTATTGAGGCCATTCTGTACTTTTCTCTATCTTTCTTGATTTCTATCGCTTTTTCTTTCTCTATCTTTAGTTCTTTTCTTCTCTCTTTCTTCTTTTCTCTTTCTTATCTTTTTCATATCTTTTCTTCGTGCTCTATTTCTTCTTTTATCTATTTCTCTTTTTCTAGCATTTTTCTTCTTACTCTCCTTTCTTCTTTCTCTCTTTTCTTCGTTTCTCTTCTCTTTCGCTTTTCTCGCTTTCTCGCTTTCTTCTCTTTCTTCTTCAATCATATCTCATTCTTTTCATTCTTTTTATTATTTCCGTCTCCTTTCTTCTCTTCTCTCACTCTTCTTCTTTTCTCTCTTTCTTCTTTTCTCTCTTCTCTTTTCTCTACCTCTAAGTCTAGCAGGAGCTGGGATCTTCGCCCAGAAAAAAAAAATGTTCGCTTCCTCTACGAATGTCCCCAGTCTTCGAAAAAAATGTATGCGTTCGTCCGCGCGTGAGTGCATGTGAGTGTGTGTGTGTGTGTGTGTGTGTGTGTGTGTGTGTGTGTTTGCATGTGTGTATGTGTGTGT
The DNA here is from genome assembly GCA_034096865.1 of Theodoxus fluviatilis. Taxonomy (NCBI): domain Eukaryota; kingdom Metazoa; phylum Mollusca; class Gastropoda; order Cycloneritida; family Neritidae; genus Theodoxus; species Theodoxus fluviatilis. Next base: position 116,631 of record JAWQFJ010000552.1, read on the forward strand.
GTTTGTGTTTGTAGTGTGAAGATGTGTACGTTGCCATTTATGTAATGATATTTCCAGGATTAATTATATCCCACAGGACATTTCACGCTGACACGGTACCACAAAGGATAAAAATGCTGTACTTACGGGTAGTCACTTCCGGGTGTCAGCTGGCGACTGTCCTTCTGCCAGCTCATCTCTGGGGTGGGCACCCCTGTGGCATGGCAGCGCAAGGTGACGGGCTGCCCCTCCTTCACCGTGAAGTTCTGCAGACGGTCGATGAAGCGCGGGAGCTGTCGCTGCTCGCGCTCTGTGGGGGCAGGCAGCGCAAGATGAGTGTCAGGGAGAGAGAGAGAGAGAGAGAGAGAGAGAGAGAGAGAGAGAGACAGAGAGAGAGAGGACACAGAGAGAGAGATTGAGAGACAGAGAGACAGAGAGACA
>JAWQFJ010000552.1:117072-119572 GCA_034096865.1 Theodoxus fluviatilis
CAGCCATACAGCCATACAGCCATACAGCCCTATCAGCCATACAGCTCTATCAGCCATACAGCCCTATCAGCCATACAGCCCTATCAGCCATACAGCCCTATCAGCCATACATCCCTATCAGCCATACAGCCCTATCAGCCATACAGCTCTATCAGCCATACAGCTCTATCAGCCATACAGCTCTATCAGCCATACAGCCATACAGCCATACAGCTCTATCAGCCATACAGCTCTATCAGCCATACAGCCCTATCAGCCATACAGCCCTATCAGCCATACAGCCATACAGCCATACAGCCCTATCAGCCATACAGCCCTATCAGCCATACAGCCCTATCAGCCATACAGCCATACAGCTATACAGCCATACAGCCCTATCAGCCATACAGCCATACAGCCATACAGCCCTATCAGCCATACAGCCATACAGCCATACAGCCCTATCAGCCATACAGCCCTATCAGCCATACAGCCATACAGCCCTATCAGCCATACAGCCATACAGCTATACAGCCATACAGCTCTATCAGCCATACAGCCCTATCAGCCATACAGCCATACCGCCATACAGCCCTATCAGCCATACAGCCCTATCAGCCATACAGCCATACAGCTATACAGCCATACAGCCATACAGCCCTATCAGCCATACAGCCACACAGCCCTATCAGCCCTATCAGCCATACAGCCATACAGCCATACAGCCATACAGCCCTATCAGCCATACAGCCATACAGCCATACAGCCCTATCAGCCATACAGCCATACAGCCCTATCAGCCATACAGCCATACAGCCATACAGCCCTATCAGCCATACCGCCATACAGCCATACAGCCATACACCCCTATCAGCCATACAGCCATACAGCCCTATCAGCCATACAGCCATACAGCCATACAACCATACAGCCCTATCAGCCATACAGCCATACAGCCATACAGCCCTATCAGCCATACAGCCAATAAATGCAGGCAGAAATGGTGAGGAGAAAAAACGCGGGGAAAGAACTTCATCGTCCATGTTGTTTTTTTGGTCCACCAAGATAAAGAGAATGAGATGCAAACAGGATCGACATCGCCCATCTTTTGGAGGTCTATGTGTGTTTGTTGTGGAATATAACAACTTATAAATCAAGCTGTGCACACCGCCTATTAGATCTACTTGTGATTATTGCAGAAGTAGAAAAGAAGTCAAGCTGTAGACACCACCGTCCTTGGGATCTGTTGTGTTCGTTGTGTTAGTATAAATAGTAGTAAAAGTAGTAGTAGTAGTAGTAGTAGTAGTAGTAGTAGTAGTAGTAGTAGTAGTAGTAGTAGTGGTGGTAGTAGTAGTGATGGTAGTAGCAGTGGTGGTGGTGGCAGCAGCAGCAGCAGTGGGAGCAGCAGCAGTGGGAGCAGCAGCAGTAGTAGAAGTAGTAGTAGTAGTGTTCATAGCAGAATTAGAACAAGTTAGAAGCCCGGCTGTGGAGATTGTTGCGCAGAATTGCATCACCGCTTTCATTGCCTTCACAGCCAGGGTCGGGGGAAAGAAATGACTTACCGCGTCTCCCTATCAAAGCGATTAGTACAAGGGAAGCGCAGTAATGACTAGATCAAATTCCGCAGCTCCGGTGCTTCGGACAGCTAACGGCCTTACATGGCTTTCACTGGCTGATAGGTCGCACAGCCTCAACTCTTCTTCCGTCCTCGGACATCAAGACTGCTTAACAAGGATTCGGTTACATGTGCCAAAATAACGCAATAAAGACAACACCACTGTTGTGTGTAAAGATGAAGATGGTTTAAGACAGCGACGTATCACCTATAAGTCTGGGGTCCAAACCATTCTATATTATATCTCCTATTCATTGGGCCACGGTCATTTCTCCACCGGCATCTGACGACAAATACACTAAAAGACGCAGAGTCACGTACCCGCACCATTTCCACGCCTGGGGAGGGCTCCACACCGATGCTGGCTCACGGTGGCACGGAGGGCTAATAGCACTGCAATACGATTTGACTGCCTCACAATGCTGAGGTCCAAAGAAAAAAAACACAATTGTGGTTAAGAGGTAACATGGCAGGTCGGCCTGAACTTTCTTTTTCTCCTTCTTTTTTATTCTTTTTTAGAAGGAGCAAGATTGAACACAATCCAAACTTTCTCACACTGAAAACGCCTTTTTAAGTTTTAATGGTGGATTTTCTGAGTCCTCGTAGGGTAGGGAAGATGGGACAGCGTGCCGTTTGTTCTTTACCGTCATTTTTTTCGCGATCGAAAAACAAGGCGAGGGTCGGCAGGAAAAAACAGGGTCGGTCGGGTTACAGTAACCTAAACTATTTTTGTTGTTGCCTAATGTCCCTGGAGAGGCCTGTCAGACCTGCTTGCAAAGACAAACAGCTCTCCCAGGATAAAAAAAAGTAACTCTATGAGAATGCACCTATTTTAAAGTCGCAACTGAAGACACATGTTTCGACTGGCTTTTGTTTGATTGTAGGTTTTTCTTCTCATGATCATGT
>JAWQFJ010000552.1:124572-134080 GCA_034096865.1 Theodoxus fluviatilis
GAATGTGTGCGTGTGTGTGTGTGTGAGAAAGAGAGTGAGTGTGTGTGAGAGAGAGTGTGTGTGTGTGATGTGATGTGTGTGTGACATGATGTGTGTGTTTGTGTGAGTGTGCGTGTGTGTGTGTGATTAATGATGTGTGTGTGTGTGTGTGTGTGTGTGTGTGTGTGCGTGCGTGCGTGCGCGCGCTCGTGAGTGCGTGCTGATCAGGAGGGCTTCGAGTTGTTCCGACCGTATGATATACTTGTGCGCGCGCGTGTGTGCGCGTGTGCTTGTGTGAATGTGATGTAGTGTTTTTGAGCACGCTTGAAAGGGGACGTGTATGCCTGAGCGCGAGCACGTGTCTCAGTGGTGGATCTACTCCACTAAGCTCTAGCAAAGATTATATAGTTACACAAAGATAGCTCATTAGCTCATTGTTGTGAGGATCGAGACACGTTGCGCCCCCAAGCGGAAGGTTACTTGGGTGAATCAAGGGAAGTAATCACACCGCTTAGCGACAAGTAAATATTGCTTGTTTATCGACGTCTGTACAGTGATTTAATCTTGTTCAAGTGCACTGCCAGAGAGAGAGAGAGAGAGAGAGAGAGAGAGAGAGAGAGAGGGAGAGAGAGATAGAGAGAGAGAGACAGACAGAGAGAGGTCTTTCGCGCAGTATCTCATGTTAGGTCTTATCCGCACGGTATAGGGGGAACGAGGGGGATGCTCAATAAGTGGAGATGATGGATGGATGGTGAATGAATGAATGAATGAAGTTTTACGGCCTATCAGCATTTGGAGACTTAGGCCTTTTCACTAAACCACTGGTACTAATACGAGTGAGATATAATCAAGTCACGACTGGGAGGGGAAAGGAAAGATAACTCTAACAACATCTTTCTTTCCCCCATTCAACACATGCAGCGGACGTTCGGAAACAAAGTTTTAGAGCGAAGTTATGATGAGGATAATGAGTGCAGATGGTTGGCAAGCGGAATGAAACAACAATTTTACTGTGAGACGTTCCGTCGGAACGTCAGATCTGTGAACGCTTCGAAAGGGGTGCGCGACTTTGACCTGGATGCAGTGTAAGTCGTAAGCAAAGATCGTGATGAGTCGAAGTCTCAAGATCGAGGGTTTATGGGGTTTTTGTGGACATACGGCGATCGTATGACAAGGCAAATATGCTCAAAATGAAAACAGAGCTGCACGAAAAGGGGTTCTACCACGACAGTTGTTCCAATGCTTATGCTGTGGCCTCAGCAAAGATTATATAGTTGATCGTATCTATAATCTTTGCCGAAGCGGCAACTTAATTCACTTGATCGAATGACTTTCTGGCCGCAAATCACCTTCTTGACAGGTATGTATTGGTTTGCATTTCCTAAAGATATTACACAGGGGTGTATACGTTGATAAACAAGCTTGCATTCTTCGATAATAATGAAAATTAGATCGTTCCATCAACACCATGTAGATTCAATAGGCCTATGTGCGCGTTCGATTTCCCAACGCCTGCTACAAAAAACAAAGCCAAAACACCCCCATTATTGCAGCAAATCATTTTGTTACACATTACACAGTAAATGTATTCACAAACATGATCGGAACGCATCAGAAACGCGTCGAGAAACAAGCAATTTTACTTGTCGGTAAGCGTTGTCAGTACTTCCATTGATTCACCCATGTTACCTTCCGCTTGGGGGCGCTGCGTTTCCCAGCGTCTTGTAACTCCATATAGCAACAGGTCGTTATGACCGGTCTTTGTATGAATAGTCTTTGGCTCTAGTATCTAGAGCTCAGTGGTCTACTCTAACCCTTGACCCCTTACACACGTAGGTAGGGAAGACAGACAACCAGACAACCTGATTCCATTTTCTGCTCGAGTGGACGAGTGCGATGAGGAACGTGACGGATTTGCAGACGGCTTGGCTTGTCTGTGGTTCCAGTTCTGTGTGGAATGCAGACGGCTTGTCTGTGGTTGCAGTTCTGTGTGGAATGCAGACGGCATTCTAGTCTCTCTTCCTGACCGCGCAAAGGCTAATGCAAGACGGCCTGCGCTGTCTTCTCGACAAGGTTCACTCCCTCCTCATCGTCTCTGCATTGCCAGCTGCCCTGATGAGATGAGTCCGTCTGTGAGTCTCTCAGTCTGCGTGTGTGTGTGTGTGTGTGTGTGTGTGTGTGTGTGTGTGCGCACGTGAATGTGTGCGTGTGCTTAATTTTAAATATATTCAAAAATGACAAAATTATCTAAAATGTAACCCCCCAAAAAGAGAGAGAAGAATCCGATCAATATACTGTATTCTGTAGTATGACTATGCGATTGGTATTCCTAAATTTTCATATGTTTAGTTACGTTCACATTTTCGTCATATTGTGAAGGTGTTCAAAGGTTAAATGGATTTTAGGCGTCTCTGCCCAATTCGTTACTTGCAAAATAAAGAAAATTAACTATTTCGGTCTTTCAAGCTGTCCAGTTTCTTCGTTTGCTTGGCTGTCCCTCAGACTCTGTCTATATCGTCCCCAATCCATGAGTGGGCGGAGGTGGAGGTCAAGGAGTGGTGAAAAAGGGACTGAGGGAGAGTTTAAGGGAGAGGTTGAGAGAGGTTGAGAGAGAGGTTGAGGGAGAGGTTGAGGAAGAGGTTGAGGGAGAGGTTGAGGAAGAGGTTGAGGGAGAGGTTGAGGAAGAGGCTGAGGTAGAAGTTGAGAAAGAGGCTGCGGGAGAGGTTGAGGGAGAGGTTGATGACGAGGCTTGTATGGAAGACATGTAGTAGAGGGATAAAGTTGAGAGGGGAGGGCGGGGGCGGCGGGCGAGGAGATGGTTTGAAGATGAGAGGGATGGAGGGCGAGGAGGAGGATGGGATGGGGAAGAAGTAAGTAAGTACAAGTAGGCAGAAGAGGTGAGGAGGGGAAAAGACGGATGGAGTTTTACGGTCAATCAGCCTTTGAAGGCTATGTAAGGCAACCGATCACGAACTGATTAGAGCTGGCTAGAATAAGAGCTAGCCAAGTGCAATTTCCATCATTATTCACCTCTCACAAATCGTGTAGGGTGACGTGGCGGGTTTATTCTCACACCCAATCCTCAGGAGGCGAGGGGGAAGGAAAGGATGGGATGAGGTGGAGGGGATGAGAGGGAGGGCCCAAGGAGGGGGTGTGAGTGGAAAGGAGAAACAGAGGAAATCAGACAGCCCCAAAATGAGAAGGTGTTGAAAGGAGGCGGTGGGAGGCAGTGTGGATGGAGTGGAGTTTCAGACTTGGATGCTCTCAGAACTTCCCATGGACGTCAAGGTCTTTGACTCACGGCTCCAAGGGATTTTCGAGATAAGTGTCCCGAGGAATCTGAGAAGTAACACTGCCAGGAAGCAGTAGCGAGACACACTGGAGATCAGCGTGTGGCAGGGGAATGCTAAAGCTGATTCATGAGATGGTGGGGTGGGCGGTGATGTGCGGTAGGGTGGAGGATGGGGTGGGGGTGGTGGGTGGAGAAGAGGCATGTGGGAGGGGGCGGTGACAGAGATAGACACACAAAGTTGGAGAGCTGTAGAAGACAGGAGAAAGAGAGGAGCTGGGCTCAGGTCGCTGAGAAAGCCAGCAGCGATGGGAGGCGGCCGTGTGATAAAGGAGGATAGAAAGGAAAGGACGTGATAGCAAAGAGACAGCAGCCTGATTAACACAAAGATTTACTGCCCCAAGGGACGAGACGTAAATTAGATCCATGTTATTTTCTACATGTCGCATCTATAGGGATCATCCCCTACCTCCTAAGGCAGGAAAACGGACCGAAGAACATGTTCCTGCCGGAGCCAATCCGTGTCAAAGAGAGCTCATGGAAAATGACAAGACACACAGCAAAAAGAGCAAGCTGACTGTCAAAGTGGATGTAATGACAAACATCAAGAGAGGGGAATGAAGAACTGGGTTTCTAAAAGCACAGCAAACCCTGATCTGTCACGTGCACTGCCCGTTAACCAGTTTACTTCCATGATGTCTCTTGCTTCACAGCAGAAATGCCGTCCATATCTATTCAGGAAGGGAATGGTGATGGAGATGAGGGAGGCAGTAGGGTTAATGCTGGGAAAAACAGCATGCATTCTGTTCTCGTTTTATGCAATTCGAAATGGAACTAGAAGTATTACTTCACCAGATATGTCAGGTCATGGTGCAGGTTTTCAACCAGCCTACTCATGCGATAATTGCATGCAGATTATGTATTGGTCGTTTAGTGTGACGCCTTTTTCATTAGCGTCCATACTGCCTATTTGGGATGATATGTAACGTGTGAACTAAAGATCTGTGTTGAAACATAACATGGCATAGAACTGGAAAGCCACCTACAGCCTGAGAATAATGAGTTGGTCCCGTAAGGAGTATCCACTAATTTCATACAATTGTTATCAGAAAAGTCAAAACCACTGCTTGCTTAGCAGGATGCCTAGTCGAGAAAATTATCACTGAATCTGGACATCAAACAGTAGGAAACTGTAGTCACGAACTGTTGTCGTTTCTCATAAAAGCCAATAATGCTGGCAGAGAAAATGTAAGTGCAAAATGAGTTTTCCTTCCACAAACTTAACTGGAAGCAGCTAGAAAAGTTTCAAGGACATTACGCACGAACATAACCCGCGACTGCAAGATTCTCGCCTAAATGTGCTAACGACTGAACTACTAAAGGGGCACATCAGATTCTGTCAACACTGCTTCCAGTCTGCATTGAGAGCCTTCAAAAAGACACTAATTGACTGGGACGTCTGATGTTGAAACCAACTCGTGAACTCGGGCAGGTAACTCCAGAAACCTATGGTCCCAAGCATTTAGGTTTCCCAGAGGCACTTGACAAGACAAACCACGTGCAGGGAGCGCGCCCTAGCACAGAATCGAAGTCAAGCAGAAGAAAAAAAAGGGGGGGGGGGCTCAGGCTGGGACTAAACCATCGACTTCTTGATTCACGTGCGAGTGCTGTAACTTCTTCGCCACTTGAATCCTGTCACACATTGTGTCCACACTGCTTCAGCCTTGTGCCAGTAAATTCATAAGTGTGAGAGCTCCTCGAGCACGACGCCTGAGCAAGAAACCCACTGCTGAACCCAGACAGGAAACTGGCTTCAAGCTGTTGGCCTTTTTGGAAGAAACCCGGGGGAAGAAGAGGCGCTGGACAAGACAGGCCACGTGCTGGGTGCGTGACCTCTGGCGCTCCAAGACGCTGCAGACTGGAGCCCTGGAGTCTTTCTCTGTGCAAACAAGCAATGCCGGAGGCCTGTCATCAGCCTGTAACCAGGCACACTGCCCTGCCCCCTCTGTCTGCCTTCCTGCCTCCTTCAGGCTTCCCCTAGGCCCGTGTCAGACAAGGCAACAAACCATGTCAGACAAGAGGAACACTTCCCGTGGACGTGTAAGACATAGGAAACTAGCTCTGCACGTTTGTGTCAGATAGACAAGAACCTTTCAGGCCTGTGTCAGACAAAAGCAACAGTTCCTCAAGATGTGTCAGTCGAGAAGAAACGCCTCTGCAGAACTGGCAATAAAATGCAATGAATTCAGTTCAGTTGCATTCATCTCCGTTGAAAATGAAGGAAAACTGTAGAGAATGTATCTCCCTTGAAGTGCACGTAACTTTGGTTTTTCTTTCAAATGACTTTTTCGAGAAATGCAAGCACCATTTCAGAACAATAACTGCATGGATCGTATTGGCAAGAAAACACACCATCATACTACGCAGATAATGTTCGAGTAACTGCGAAAACCTGCTGAACAGCTGCCCCAAGTCCATCAAACACTGTTGGCAAAGCAATGCTTACAGGAGATAAGCTCATCACCCTTGCAGACAATGGTAAACGCCACCATATTCAGAGCCCGTCGTTATTCATTCGTCTCCTGTCTCTATGGAGTGCGCGTCCAGTCAGAGGTCAGTATTCGACCCGACAGACGGCAGACGGGTCCGCCATCCAAACTACTCTGCACTTGATTTATGGTCTCTTTGGAGCTAATCTGTGGCACAGGAAAAGTAAATAAACAATGGATCCATTTCCTGCCGAAACCCGGTGAAAGACTGGCAACTTGATTGACACAATGGAAACGTCTAGTTTCCAGTGAACATTCGAGGAAAATATTCACAAGATAGACGAGAAACAAGCACTTTCAGGTGTAACACGAGAAAATCTCTGGGAAGCCAGACATTCCATGAACCAAAATCGCACAAGTTCAAGAACATCCCTTTTCTATACTTTCCCAGCATAGGTTCTCCTGTGGGTCGGGGGTCAAGAATAGACCTATCTTCTCTCCTGAAGTGATTCGTAAAATGCTGGAAACATGGAGTCATGACTGCTTTGGGTAGTCTCTGCATGGCTCAGAGAGTCCATATGTTACGCCTCATCCCTCCATTTGTCGATTCATCCCTCCCTCCCTGAAAAGCAAAGGTCAAGCAGTGCCTTATGTCCTTTCTTCGCCTTTCCTGAAAGTGCTGTTCCAGTCACGCTGGGTTCACGTAGGCAAACACAATGGCACCTAAGAAGATAACACAAGATAAAGCTATTTGACTTGAACACCTCCACAACAAACACCCGGATGGTTTACCAACCTCTGACACGACCTTCATATAGTAAAGAGAAGAGCGCCAGTGCAGGGGAGAGGAGGAGGAGGAGAGAGAGAGAGAGAGAGAGAGAGAGAGAGAGAGAGAGAGAGAGAGAGAGAGAGAGAGAGAGAGACAGACAGACAGACAGACAGACGGACAGACAGACAAGCTGGCAGGCAGGCAGGCAGGCAGGCAGGCAGGCAGACAGACAGACGTAGAGATATAGACACACACATACAGATACACATATGGAGGTACACACAAACTACACACACACATACACACACACATACACAATCATTCCCACCTACACGCACGCACGCACGCGCACACACACACGCGCGCGCGTGCACGCACACACTCACACGCACGCAGGCACAATATAGCAAGCAGGCAGAGTTCCAGAACATGCAAAATTTACTTAAAACAAAAATTTCGCAGTGAAAAGACTTCCCATACAGAGTCAAGATTTCGAAGTACGCGCAAAACATACAGACTTGCAAACAAAACAACGGAAAGAAAACTAAGGAAATGCCAATGAGAACAGTTCAAGGACAGAATAAGTCTGCACTCACTCGTGAATTCCTCTGAATTATGGATGTCTTGGAAGAGGGTTCTTTCATTGACATCATTGCAGACTAGATTTGTTCAGTGGAAATATGCTTTTCCTAGAGATACTCCTAACGTGGTCGCTGTACGTTGAGTACACATGCAAACTCGGAAGTCTTCAAAGATCACGCACTCGTCATCCGTGGACACAAGACGTAAGCAGTCAACGGAAACGTGAAACTTGAAGTAGGCACATGTGTGTACAATCCGCACAAAATCGAGGTCGTGACAGTCAGTGGCCTGAAAACATACCAACTTCACTCTGTGGACAATAACTATGGAATTCTCTCCCTCACAATATCCGACACTCTACCTCCATCTCTTCCTTCAAATCCAACCTCAAAACCTACCTTTTTCAGCAATATTACTTGTGAATTCGTTAGAATCCTGCCGCAACCCCCCCCCCCCCCCCCCCTCCTCTACCCCCACGTACATCTTGACATCTGTGTAAATATTTGTATAGTATATTGTCAGTCTGACTGTGTACATCTGAATGCATGTGTTTGACTATGACTGGATGACTAAATGTATAGACTGTGTGTTGTATGTTTTTATTTGGTATATGTATGTATATATGTTACGCGCTTAGAACCTCTGGAAAGGCGCTTTATAAGTATAATAAATTATTATTATTATAATTATTATAAAAAAGAATGAATCCCTTTTACCTCGATTTTGATCCTCTTGTTCATGGCGCGCTGGCTCTCCATTGTTACTGGACGGGAACGAGAGACATGAGCCACCTAGAACTGGCCAGCCCCTGCAAACGATGATCCACTCTAATGAACGTCCCCGCCTATTTCCGACGTCAGCGTGAAAAGCTCTTCCGGTGCACAAAGGCCATAGACAGGTCCAGCGCAGCTGCGCAGATGTGCGCTTCCGGTCTGTGCGTCGCTGGTCACGTCTGCTCAGCGTGAGGCGTACACCGTGAGTGACACTTTCACCTCTGAAACATACACCCTCACGGCGCCAATGACCATGCGCACCCACTCTGACCTCTCGCCTACGGCACAAATAAGACCTGGCAGCTAGCGGAGATGGATAAATGAGGCTTTCAGGCCATTGACTACCCAAAGCACTGCTGTTGGTTGGAAGACAATGATTTAAGACTCAATTTCCCTGGTCATTCGTCAAATATGGTAGGAGAAGACTGGTAGCCAGTCGACAATACGTCTTGAGTACAACAAAGGCCAGAGCTCTTGGATGACTCATCAGCTGTGTCAACAAAACATGGACACTACTATTCATTTACACACATTCAAGTAGTCTTTGACCTCTATCTAGTCCAGAGTGCAGTACAGAACAGGTAGGTGTGCCAAGCAGAAAAATGACCAGTAACCAGTACAAAAATGAGCCCTGAGTTCAACATACGGCCGCATCCTCTTAATGTTCTCATCATAAGCTGATGTTTTAGCCGAACTTTGGCGCCCGTGGCCATGCAAACTGAAGCTTTTTTTCTAACCTCTAATTAGAGTGGATAAAACAGCCTTGAAGAGCAGGAAAATAGAGATTGGGAACCAGTTGACAACAAGTCTCGACATCATCAGATGGCAGAAGCCATTCAATGTCCCCTTCATCAACTGATGAACGAAGAGCACGTTGGCGTCAGCGGTAATGCACACTCAAGCTGTCTTCGACCTCAATCGAGCATGGTGCAAGGCAAGCCAGGCAGCTGTTCTATGCGACGAAGATGAGACCGGCGACCAGCGTACAACAGGCCTTGAGTACGACACACAGCCGAAGCCGCGCATGCTCCTCTCGTCAGCGCATGCGCTAAGGGAATGTTGGCGCCAATCATCATGCAGATAAGACAGCTGTGCACAGCTGGACAACGATGACCAGCAACCAGTAAAGCAGTATACAACAAGCCTTGAGTACAACATAAGGTCGGAGCCGCTTGATGTCACTTTCATCAGTTGATGCGTCAACAGATTTTGATGCCAGTGGCCACCCACGCTGTCATTGACCTCGATCTAGTCCATGGTGCAAGACAAAACAGGCAGCTGAGTCAAGCAAGAAAGAGAAGACTGGTGACCCGTGGACAACAAGCCTTGCCTAATGACGGTGGCTAATCAGATGACCACATCCTTGCTCCAGTCACTGACCTCCAGCCCCATCTGCCGCTCTCTCGCTCTGGTGGACACTGGTCAAGGCGAGGGGCGGGACTTCGGCTGCAGGGGAGGGTGGAACTCTTATGATTAGAGGGTGAGAGGTGTGGACGAGTTCGTTGGGGGCGGCAGGGAAGGGAGAGGTGGGTATAAGAGACGGGGTGACAATTGGGGGAGAGGGGGGAGACGGGGAGAGATTGAAGGTGCAAGGGGTAGGGGAGGGGAGGGCAAAGTAGTAAACCTT